>VWPU01007360.1:3845-51212 GCA_013398955.1 Callaeas wilsoni
CGGTCCCGTTCCCCTCCCAGCTGCTCTGCCGGGGCCGGTCCCGTTCCCTTCCCAGCTGCTCTGCCGGGGCCGGTCCCTTTCCCCTCCCAGCTCCCGCCGGGGCCGGTCCCTTTCCCCTCCCAGCTCCCGCCGGGGCCGGTCCCGGTCCCGTCCCCCTCCCAGCGGCTCCGGGGGTGCAGGAGCTGTGCCTGCACATGGCCCGGACCTGCGGTGAGTCGCAGTCACACACTCGGGTCTCCGTGCCCCAGTTCTGCAAACGTTTCTGCACAAACATCGTTGTCTTCAGCAGAAGAGAGCTGGAGTACTCACTGCAGGCCTCAAGCGATATTCTGAAAAGCCCTGTGTTCTCTTTAAAGTTGGTCTAGGAAGTGATTTCGTTAATTTGCCCCCCTCGCACGAACGCCTGCCATCACCCTTCTTAAATTTAACTCCAGTGTCAGATCTGCAGCTGTTTCAGAGGCCACATCCATGAATGATTGCTGCTCCTGCCAGGTGCAAGCATGAATAAAAAGGTCACAGGCTGGGGAGAGGATTAAGCTTTGGCTCAGCTGTTTGCATTCTCACACAGAGCACGGTCTGTCCATCCATCTGTCTGTCAGCCCTCACACGCCATCCAGACAGGTGAGGAGCTGAATATTGGAAATATTCAGTGACGCTCATACAAAGCCACTACACGGTGTCCGTGGTTTAAAAAAAGCTCCCCCAGCAATCCTCCAAGCAGCCCTTGGATCGGTGAAATGATCTGTGCAGAAATATAAATGCAGAATGGCATGGGAACAGTCTCCCTGGAGACTGGGGTAGGGCAGATTGGAGAATACCTAAATCTCTATATGGTGTCTGAGATTTTCATGTTAAATTGGAACATTTTCTTCCCACGCTTACCTAAGGAGATGGAGGAAGGCAGCTTACGGGCACTTAGCACATACACTGAAAGCAAGCAGGGAAAAAAATCCAGGAGGCACGGAGCGGATCCATCTCCCTGGATCTCCACCTGGAGCATTTCAGTGATTCAAGGCCTTTTGGACCTGCAGTAGTGAAAGCTGTTGGCTATTTTAAGACCTTCTCACGCTTGCACTTCTGTTACAGCCCATGGGAGGCTTCTAATCTATTTCTGAATATTAGACATCCTTCGTCTTCTGACTTCCTTATCAAATGTGCAAAACAATCAATAATTCACTTAGGCTCTACATTCCCATTACAGTGCACCATGGCTGTGATTTAAGTATATTTCTGTGACTGCAGAATGAGCAGATATCCTAAACTACCCTGGAAATATCCTCTTACCTGTGACAGCATCTCCTGCCACCCAAAGTAGTTTTATTTCTCCAGTTGTTAAATCTAGGACAAAACACTACTCTTTTGTTCTATATTAAGACCGTGGAATAACAGCAGCTGACTTCCCAGCCTCTGTCCTCAAGGAGGGGAGCACAGGATGAGGAATTAACCCCTGGCATGAGCTTTTCTCATGCTAAGTCATTAAGAAAAGCCAGATCTCCTTGATGCTCTCCTGCACTGGATAACAAACAACCGGAGGTGGATGAGCTGGGGGTTGCCTTCCTCCCCTTCCCATGGCCCTCACCACCCACTGTAGGTCCAGGCTCACCTGGGATTTCCTTCCACAGCCTTGTTTAGAAGGATCTGAGGTTCAGGTAGCTTAATTAAGAACAAAAGAGCAGGTTTGAGCCCCTCCTTACTCTTAGCTCAGATGCTGTCACACCTCCGAGTAACGAACTCATCCCCTACACTCCTCTGGGTCAGCTGGTTTTGGAAGAAGGAGCTGAGCTCCAGGAGTCACGGAGGGTGTCCAGAGTGACACACACCCAAGTGCCACATCCCCCAAACTCGCGAGAGCTGTCCAGACCAAACAAGTACTAAAACCTCTTACCAGAGCCAGCCTCGAGACCCAGGGACAAGGACACAGCCTATCAAACAGACCACAAAAACCCCCTCGTATTTCATCTGGGAATCTACAACCTCTCCCATTCCCTCTTGTCCCGTGTTTAACCTTTCAGTATCATCAGCTCTGTGGGTCCGCAACATCCAGTGAGGAGGGCAGAGCAGGCGGCAGCCACACACGTCCTGGTAATGACTTCACTTCTTCCACCAGCTCTGGAAAAAAACAAAAACAAACCCAAATCCCCCGGTCCTGCATAATTGTGGCTCAGTTATTCATGGATCTTAAATCGTACTCCTTCATGAATTTTAATGTGCAGTCCATTTTCTTTCCACTAATCCTACATTAGGCTGGAAGCCTTTATAGACTGAACATTTGCCCTCCTTCGCTTTCCATTCTCCGCAGCAGCACCGTGGCTGCCTGTCCCCGGGCACTGCCCTTGTCTCAGCTGGGCTGGCACTGAAGTCCAACCAACATTGAAGTGTTTTCTTACCAGATCCCCCAGTTCTGTGCATCCCTGTGCACAGGCAGCCTGGGAACAGCAGCTCTTTGTTTCGCCCAATATTTGGCAATCTCCTGGCGCGCGTATGCGTTGCGCGGCGTTGTTTGAGGCAACGCCTGTCTGCGAGTCTTTAGCACCATGCTTTTATAAATCCCTTTTTCCAGCTAAAACCATCTCCACAAGTCATCAGGAAGGAGTGAAATCCCTTCAGGAAATTCTCCTTTCCAAGGAATTCCTGATGAATGGCACACGAGAGCAAACCACAGACGGTTCTGCACCACCACAAACTCTGAGATGCTGAACAGCCCTATTTTAAATTATGCTTAGGTTAAAAAGCGGGCAGGACCGCGAGATATTCTCATCTCACCTTCTGCAAAATGCAGTTTTGAGCCTGTTCTTCCACTACTAAATTTAATAATTTGTTCAGCTGAAGTGATGCTTCCAAAGGGAAGATACCCAGGCTCAGTTTGGATAGAGGAGGAAGCCACCATTTCCCTTGGAAACCATCCCTGAGGGATTATTCTGCCAGGTCAGCCCTGAGGAGTGGAGTCTACAAGAAATTGAGGCAAGATGCTCTGTTTGTGTTAAATTACTAAGAATATCTCAAACCCAGCCCTTCCATATGTCTCACAGAACCCCTTATTAGATGAAAAGGAAATATTGTACAGTTCTCAGCTCTAAACTTCTAAAAATATGACAACTTTGATATATAAATGCATGTTGAGGACCTGGCTGGCGCTGACTACAAATGTTCCAAATTGCCTCTAATTCCATACCACTTGCAGAAGCAGTGGTAATATTTCTTTTCCAAGATATCCAGAACGTTCCCAGTGTCCTAAGGATTCCAGCCCTGGGGATAGCTTGTGCTGGTGATGCCATCAGTGCACCAGACAGGGGCAGGAATGAATCAGGCTGAAAATCTGATTTGACTTAAACAACACTGACCTGATGAGGAGCGTGGAGTCCGAACCAGGCCTGCAAATCCCATCTGTTTCTTATTTCTAAACCCCTAAATCCACACAGCTCTGAGCTTTGAAGCCAAATTTTGCAGCTTGAGTCCATTACCAGCAAACAATGACTGCTAGCCCAGCACGGACCCGCTCCTTAAATTGAAGGCTGGGATTTATAACTCAGCATTAAATGAAGGAGACGTATTGCAGGGTGACTAACAGCTAATCTGGGAAGGCACTTGGAGACAGAAATTCATGGATTGGTGAATAAGTTGGCCGACCTCTTTGCTCCCCATAAAATTATTATCACAGCCCTCATGGTTAATGGTGTTCTGAGGGTTAACTGATGTTTGAGAACCCCTCGGATGCTCCTCAGCTGCTGGGAGCTAATAAAACCCTGCACTAACTCTCTGTCTCAGTTATTCTATTAAGTTATGGTTTTTGCTGGGTCTTTTTGCAGCAATTTGATGTCAGAAAAAATCTAATCCATAAAGCAAGCAGCTTTTTAGCTTTGCCAAAAATAAAAATGAGCGTATTCAGGAGGAAAAAAAAGCCTTGTCTCTGTCCTTTAATTCCCAAGAACAAAGCTGGAGAAAGCTGGTCCCCGAGTGAGGATGGAATTTGGCAATTCCATTCCCATTAGTGCAGAGCAAACCCGTTAAATATATAATGGCTGGAGGACAATGTGGATTGGAAAAATAAGCTTGGAACTGTAAGGCTCCTAATTATTTTCCATCCATCTACCTTCACATTAAACCCCAGGGTTTGCTGATTCCTCGGCTGCTGGGGCAGCCATTGAGTTTTTGAAGTGATGCTCTGTTTATAGAATTGCAATTACTCAGTATCGGCCTTTGTTTGGAGAAGAATCCCTGTCCATCCTCACTAATGGCATCTTCTTATCTCATCCAGTGTGGAGGATTTCCTGAGCATATTAAAAACATTATTCACTCTGCCTTTTTAGTTTAGCCAAAGATTTAACGACTTCAGCGTAAGAACTGTGTGTTTGAATTAGACTTGCTCCCTGACAGCTGATACTGTGCTCACAGGCACAAGGGCAGTGCTTGAACTGCTCCGACTGGAGATGTTTTTGGGGTAGAAACCTGTGAGGGTGATGAGGAAGTGTTACCCAGAAAATCTGTGGCTGCCCCACCCCTGGAAGTGCTCAAGGCCAGGTGGGATGGAGCTCTGAGCAACCTGGTATTTTTAAAGAGTCTCTCACTGTAGAGATGAATGAGGATTGCAAAATGTCCACAGGAAAACCAGACTGAATTCCCCTCCAGGACACGTGAGCTGGCATGAGCAGCACTTCCAGCCACCTCATCCTTTGGACAGGGTGAGGCTGGGGATGTAATTGCAGTTACTGTTTGCCAGAGTGGTGCATTTTCATGGTAGATTTAATTTTACTCTCTAGTACTTCATTTTTTTCTTTCTCTAACTTACACTGAGAAAACAACCCTGCAGGGCATGAGGGAAGGCAGGCTGGCAGGGCAGGGCATCTTCTCCCCTGCTGCAGTTCCTGCAGGAGAGGAGCTTAATTAGCAAATTGTGATCAGTGCCTGGGGGAGATCAGCACCTGAACACCTTTTGGTGCCCTTTGCGGGGCGATTTCGGGGTGCACACAGCTCATTAAACCCACTTCTTAAAACATGCAGAACACAATTTCAGTGTGGGCGTGAAAAAAGATACCTCACTACCCCTGTCATGTTGGGCACTTCTCCAGTTCTCCAGACTTTGCTTCCCCTCTCAAAAAAAATTTTAAAAAAGGGAAATGAAAAAAAAAAAAAAACCTCTCACTACTGAACTGCAAAACAACATTTCCCCCCTCATTCAATACTCATCCATTGAGCCTAAACTAACCTACATCTACACATCAAGCACAGCAGAACTGTTTACAAATAAGCCACGAAAGCAGCTGTGTGACCAAAATTTCCTTCAACCATAACAATTTTCACCCTCAGACTCATCAGACGGGTCTGAGACACACATAATAACTCCCACGAGTGCACACGGACACGCTGAGTTACTGATTCTCCTTAATTCCTTTTTTCTGCCATGAAATATGGTCTCCTCTATCTAAAGCAAATTGATCTTTTCACCCAATCTATTTCACAGATCTACCACTTAGTATTCAAATACCATTTCAAGACTAAAACCAGTTTGTGATGCAGACACCAGTCCCCAGCATGAACTCCTGGTGTCTGCATCAACCCCAGGTCTCTGGAAAGCAACGAGAAACCCCTTGGAGCAGCTGCTCCCTCTGCTCTCTTTATCATAAATAAAATAAATGCAGGAACTGGAGAGATAATCAGGGAAAAAGCAACATGTTCTGGTCAGGGCTGTTATGGGTGTCTGGGAGGTGCAGGATGGGCATGGAAGGGGATGGATCAGCTCTGGATGAACCTGCCTGGGCTCTGCAGCTACGCTGTGACCGTCTCGTTAAATATTTTGACGTGCAAGACCTTGAACTGCGGATGGAAGAAGCATCAGCAGTGACTTAGAGGGACCTCGAAGGCGGGCTGGGTTTGCAGGGATTCCCGGGATGGGTTTGCCAAGGAAAGTCGGGCTCCATCCCTTGCGTGACAATGACCCCGCTGCCCTAGGGGTGCAGCAGCCGCAGGAGGCAGCTCCCAGCCTCATCCCAATTAATCATCTCCTAATGACTTTCTGAACCGGGAGGATTTCCTTAATTATAGCGCGCATTAGACTTTAATCAAGGAATCAATTTTTCACGCCACCCCAAAGCCGCGGGTGCGGCGCGTAGGGCGGGGAGGGGCCCGCGGTGTCCCTCGCCCTGCAGAGCGGAATTCTCGGTGGAATTTGGGAGCGGTGAATGCCAGGGCTCCTTACCAAATCCAGCTGTGATTTAATAAAGATCCCCGCACAGCCCCGTGCCTGTGCCCCGCTCAGCCGACAGTTTTTCCGTGTGTTTTTCAGCCACCTGACACGGATGCCAGGCACGGCGGGCCCTCGTGTGCCGGCTTAGCGCCCGTGTGCCCGGCTGGACACGGTGGGAAAGGATTCGATTTGCAGCCAAGCGGCTTCACCCACTCCCACCGAGACCAACACAGCCCCTCGTGCACCTCCTGCCTCTGCAAACCCTCTGGAATGAAATACAAATCCTGGGGGTGCTGGGATCTGCTCTGGTGTGACACCATGCCCGGCTGCTGTGATCCGAAGGAGAGCAGTTAATTAAATATTAACCTGACTTTTCCACTCTTCAGGATGCTGCGAGGCTGAGGGCAGCAAAGGGTTTATCTGAACCTCCTGTTCACTGGGGAGGATCGATGGCTGTTCCTGGCCTGATCCAAACCCTGACCCATTTCCTCTTCCCCTGGTTTTGTTGGGATTCACCCCAGCCCAGCAGAGCCAGAGCCAGTGGCTCCTTGCAGGGGAATCCACTAGGGTCTCTGGGGGTCTCACATTCCCAGTAGTTTCACAGCACAGCATGGCTCAGATTCTTTACACTTGATTAATTACCGGGTGGGGTTTAATTCTCTCCCTTCCGAGGAGCTCTGGGTGGCACAGCCAACCCCAGCCAGCTTTATTTTCCCTGGTACCATCCTTCCTCCCATCACTCCCCTGCTCCGCTGATGAGGCTGCTGGGACAAAGATGGGATTTCCAGTATCTGCTGCCTCTGTGAGGAACTAAAAATCAAAAAGTATCTGCTAAAAATACTGAATGATCAGGGAAAAAAATGCTAAACCCCAGAGATCTTCCTGGACTCTGAGGATTAATTTTAATTTCCCTTTAATCCGGACACAAATCGTGACGTCACCACGGCTCAGCTCCATGGACAGAACCTGCAGTTGTGCTTCCCCAGCTTTTGGGTGAATTCCAAAGGGAGATGGACCCATGACAAGCAGGAGGCCACAGGGTTCAGTGCAGGGTGCCAGAAATGTGCCTTAAACCCCCGTGGCTGCAGCTCCCAGGGACTCCTTCCCCAGCGCCACGCCTGGATCCAGGCTTTGTGCCGTGGTGTGTGCCTGCCTACAGCCACTTTTGGGGTGCTCCGATCCTGTATCCCACTGTGGGAAAGAGGAGAAAAGGGGCCAGTGGTCCCAGATTACAGCCTGGACTTCTGAAAAATAAGATTTACCAATACTCTCCACTTCTAAGGGAAGGAAAACAACGATCGGAGTGAGTTAATTTGTAATCTTCCGAAGAGGCACCAAAATTAATTCCTGGAAGGAATTACTCATCTAAAGGAGCAAAGGAAGTTATGCACCCAAAAACCTCTGTGAGCACCGCAGTGGCCACCTCCTCCCCACTGCCCTGGGCACACAGCCCCTCCCTCCAAATCCTTGGGAAACCCTTCCCTGGCTTTATCCCAGCGGTGAAACACGGATAAATGAGGAGAGGAGCACCCCAAAACTCTCCCTGCAGTTGCCCTCTTCCAGATACCCACAGCAGGGAGGGGCTGAGCATCCTTAAATAGAAACTTTGCCCCCAGCTGCCCCACTGATCAGTTCGATGCAAATATATGCATGAAAAACTTACATACAGAGCTCGCTGGGGATTTCCTTTGGTGCTGGGAGGAAAACTCCCCTAATTCCCAGAACAAGCCCAGGGTTTGGTGCTCCCCCCGTGCAGCAGATAAATTTTTGTGGGGGTCTGGGGATGGTCGGGCTCAGAGGAATGGGGCAGGAAGACATTTTGGAGGTCCTTGGGCAGGAAGGGCTCAGCCTCAGGAATATTTTGAGCACCGAGGGCCTGTGAGCAGACAAGGGCTCATAGTTTGAGGTGTGATTTATGTGCAGTAGCACATAAACACCTGAAACAGGCTCTTTAAAAACACCTCAGACTTCGCCATAATGCTGCTGCTGTGGGGCTCCACGTGGAAAAAAAGAAGAGGAAAAGCAAACGTAAGCAATTCCTTACAAGCTGCTCCAAATGTTCTTTCAGCCCAGGAGTGATCAGAGAAGCAAGTCAATAATTTCCTGGAGAGGAAACGCCGCTGCGTTTACACCTGATGCTGTTTGCTGAGCGCTGCTCTCCGTCCTGCTCGGTGTTTGCCCAGGGCAGGATGTGGGGAAGAATTCAGGGTTTGTGCAGAGGAAGCTCTGTGGTTTCAGGAGCTGCAAGGCAGAGGACCTGGAATCTCTTTACTTTTCTGTGAGTCTCGAATAAGGGGCTGTTGTTGGGCTGGGCAAGATGGATAAAACCTGAATATTTCATTCAGCAGGGCCCAACCTGCAGCTCTGATCCACAGGATTCCTCCCACGTGGTGAGTTTGCTCTGCTTGTTGGGAAGATGCCCCACAGCTGCCTTCAAGATTTTCTCCTCCAAGTGCTTGAAGGCTCCTGACCCAAAATTTGCTGTTTGTGCCACCCTCCTGTGCCAGATGCAGTGATGCTGGGTGTCACATGTGGCATCCCCGTGCCTGGCCATGGGAATGGGAACGAGCCATGCAGCACCTTCCCTGAGAGAGCTGTATCTGTGCAGATTAATGCTGTGCATCCTCAAGATCCCACCCAAATCCTTTGGTCCCTGGCACAGCCACTGCCCACTCGGAGCACGGAGCAAGAGCTCACCCAGCCCAGGGTGGGAATCTCCAGCAGAAAAACTTCCCAGCCCCTGAAAATGGTGGCCCAAATCTAAATATTTCCCTGGGAGATGAGAGGATGAAGACACTGCCAGCTCCCTGGTGTGGAGCTGAAGGGCTCCGGAAGGTGCCTCCGTGATCCCTTTGCTCACCAGCCTGGAAAGGAGCACAGAGCTCTCCCCTTCCCAGCACCCACAGCTGCCAAAGGTCAGGATTAAGCTCCACAGACCTTGGCAAGGGTTTGTGCAACAAAATCCCCTCCGACACCTCGGGAAAGGCTGGGCTGAGCTTCACCTCCTCTCACTCAGTGCAGATTGGGGTGGTTTGGCCGGGCAGAGCAGCCGGGGGACGTGGCCGAGCTCCCTGTGCCTCCAGGATCTGCTCCAAATCTCCCCCCACGAGCCCTTAATCAGCTTCCACCTGGGATTAGCTCAAACATTCCCAGCCCCTGGTTCAAAATAGCTTTTCTTGCTTGTGGGCAACTAATCCAAAAGGAGCCCTGTCCCCGTTAGCCAGCACCTCCAGCAAGGGTGGGGTTTTCCTAAGGCTTGAACCTTGCCTGGTTCCCAAATATTTTTGGATTGAGAAGCCAGGGCATGGAACACACATGTTCAGAGCTGGGTTGTGATGGGGATTCACAGAAGCAGCTCCAGGAAACCCAAGCAAAGCCTGGCCTGGTCCAAGGCAAGTACAAAGAGCACAAGAGCCCAGTTTGGGAGGAACGATTTGTATTTGGGAGAAATTCAGGTTTGGCACAAGAGATTTCACTCAGGAGCTCACAGACTCCCTGCTGCTGAGAGCAGATGGAGCCAGAAAAACTCCCTGTGCATCTGAGACCATCAGGACCTGGAGATAAATTGAGCAAAACCCAGCCCCTTCTGTAGGATGGATCCCCAGAGCAAAGAACTGCTGAAAACCCACGGAAAAAATCAACTCCCACAGCACCCAGAGGAGCAGGCAGGTTGGGAAGGGACGTGCAAGCAGTCACATCCCCAAGTGCAGCTGATGACGTGGCTATGATTTAATAAAGGACATTATTAGTGCCCTGCTAATGGCTCCAGGCGCCGGAGCCGTCCGGCTGCTGGCAGCTCCCAGCCCGGGAGAGCTCATTCCCACCAGGCTTCAGTGCTCTAAAGATTAAATTCACCTCCACAAGCCTGGAAAAGGATTTGCATCAACAGTCCCCCGCCAGAGTGCCAGTGCCAGCCTCCTCCTGCAGCCCCCGTGACCGGGCACACGGAGGCACAGCAGCTCACGTCCTGCAGTCAGGCAGAAATCCCACCTCAAATTAAAGATAACCCAGGCTCGACCCTTCGGCCACTCCATTTCCTCCCCATAAAACCTGCTCCCACCTGGCTCCTTCCCACCGACCCGGCAAGACTGAGCAGCAAAACGCAGCTGAGATTCCAGCAGCACCAACGCCCCAAATAAAAACTCCCTCCCAGCAAAAATATGTCCAGAAACCAGCAAAACCTGGGGACTGGGGGAGGCCCTGGTGATGGGCACAGCTGGTACCTCCTCAGGGGCACCTCAGCCATCACTCCTGGTGCTTCCTCACCCTTTGCCTCATCAGCAGTGATTGGGGTGTTGATGAGCTGCCCTGGGGGAGATAAGGGCCCCTTGTCTGTCAGAAATGGGTATTGACTGGTGAGGTGTTAATTTTTGTGTCCCCAGAGTGGGAGTTTTGGCTGAGCTCCCATTTTGTGCCAAAAAGGCTCCGCTTCTTCCCCCTGGTTTAGGCAGCATCTGCACCATGCTTCATCTCCAGGCAGGAAACTCCAAAATAAAAAAATCCCTGTGAGGCAGAGAGGGAGCAAATCCCCCATTTCCACAGGGTGAGATCTGCCAGTGAGGGGACTTGGCAAAGATGGGAACCTGCGTCAGAGGCTGAGCCCTCCAGTGCTCCAGCTCCTCCAGCACCAGAGCTCGCCTGGGAGAGGCCCTCTGTTACTGTCTGAAACCTCCATAAAAATAGCACAATTATGGGAAAATCCTTGTCCAAGTGGAAAAGAAAACACCAGTCTGGCTTTCACGAGGAAGCAGAGCTCTATAAAAGCTCTCCTATAGCATTTGCTGTTTCTGTCAGGTGTCCAAAGCCTCGCTCGGAGCCCTTCACCCACGGGCACAGTTCCACAGGGGCGAGGTCAGGCCCCTGGTAAAGGATTTTATGATTTTTTCCCCCAGCATTTCACTTCACCTCATCAGAAGTTTCCATACATCGGGAACAAACCGTCTGCAGGAACCCTCCCTGTGGAGCAGAGCGGGGCAGCCCCCGCCGGGAGCAGCTGCTTGATCCCGAGCCATAAATAACAGGCCAGGCTGGAAAATCTCCATGGGTTTTTTTTCACAGAAGTCGAGCTGCTGATGTCTGTCACCCCTGTCCCTGCTGTCCTTCCAGCAGCCTTTCCCTGAGTCCCCCAGTGCCTGCCCTCACAGGGCTGATCCCCCCTTATGGACTTGGGGCGCCCTGAGGGATGGATGGATTTAATCCTGGATGGATTTAATGAGTAATTAATTAAAGGTGCCCATCTCTGCACAAAGTTTGTGCTCACAGCACCCCCGGATTCCCCAAAACAGAGCAGAAACCTGCCTGGATCTGTGGTTTTTGGGGGCCACGTGGAGAGGGGTGGCACCAGGGCTCTGTCCCCCTCAGGGTGACCACGTTCCAGGTGACATTTCCTTCGTGCCTGGCCGGCTTCTGTGGGACACGTCTCGGTCAGCAACAGAGAACGGCCTCGGCTCTATTTATACCCCACCCTGGAGCCGGGTAAAAATAACCCCGGCGCGTTTGGCAGCCTGAACGCGCTACTGCAAATCCTCCCTGTCAGCGAGAAAATCCTGCTCGGGTCGGAGCCGGGGTCCCGCTGGGAGAGGAGGTGCTGGGGGAAGCCCAGGGGCATCCGTGAGGCTGGATCCCGAGTGGAGGAGGAAAGGGATCAAGTGAACCTATGGAGAAGCAGCTGGCAGCATCCCTGCGCGGTGCCAGCGTCCCAAAAAACCGCCTGGGAAGCAGAGCAGGAGTGTCAGATTGCTCCTGAACCGGGATTAAAGGCCACTGGCGCTGCTGTATTTTTAGCTTCGTGATCATCCTTTGAAAAAAAAAAAAATCCCTCATTGTGGCCGGTGGGATGGGAGAGGAGTCGGGAGCTGCCCCAAGCTCGGCCCCGCCGCTCCTCATAGCCCGTCCTCTGGCCACGGGAAAGGTCACGGTGACTCCTGCAGCGCTGTCACCGACCGGGGACCCGGGACCCATCCCTCTCTCCCTGTCTCCCTCCCTCTTGCCGAGCTGCAGCCGGAGCCCGGGGCTGCTGCCGCCTGAGTCAGCTTTATCTGCCGGGCTATTAATAGCTGCTGCTCGCCTCGGCCCTGTTCCGATTGCAGGTTAATAAAAGAGCCGGGGAGAGGCTGCCCCGCATCCCGAGCCGCAGCGTGTCCCTGCTCGCCCCGGCTGGGAACAGCCCCGGGATGCGGGAGCCGCCGGGTCCCGGTCCCCCCCAGCCCCCGGGCTCGTTCCACGCCGGGGCTGTGGCGGTCCTGGCACTTTTCCACTTCCATCCCAACGGGCTGGTGTAGATTTGGAGGCTCCTCTCAAGGCCACTGCTCAGGGACAGCCTTGAGCTGTCCCTCCTGTGGTCGCTCGGGGTGGGAAATACCGAGCACGACGCTTTTTCCTGGGGGGATTTTCCCCGCAGGACTCGCAGCTGGGCCGGTGAGGAGCCACGCACACAGCTGTGATGGTAAATCAGAAACGTTCCCACGTCTGCTGGTCCCATCCCCATCCCGAGGGATTCCCACTGCCCACACCACACAGGGTTAAAACCTTTGGGCTTTTCCAGTGAGCCGCCAGCAGCTCCGGGGTTTGTAGGAACAAGCCCAGCGCCAGGAGCTGCCCCACACCTGCACAGGGTCCTGAAGGTCATTTCTGGGCCATGTCATTGTCCCCAGGGCCGAGGCAGTGTCTCACTTTAGGGACACATCCAGAGTGTCCCAGGCTGGTGTGGGGCCAAGCAGCAAATCAAGGTTTTGGTGAACGCAAGAGCCCCGATTACCCTGATCCCAGTGCATGGGCTGTCCTGCCACCCAGCCCACGGGATGCCGGTTCCCAGCCCACGGATGTCGGTTCCCAGCCCACGGATGTCGGTTCCCAGCCCACGGGACGCCGGTTCCCAGCTCACGGATGCCGGTTCCCAGCCGCATCTTCCTGCGCCTTTTCCCACCTCGCAGGGATCCCCCGGCTCCTCCTCACCTCCCACACCCCCAGCTCCTCTCAGGTGCAGCTCTTCTGGCTGTGGCCTGAGCTCACTCCAAAGAGGGTTAAGTTGCTTTTTCGGCCCCGTGGGGAATTAAGGGCACTCAGCAGCACGGGGCACGGGGACAGGGCACGGGGACAAGTCTCTGCCGCCTCCAGCAGTGGGATGAACGGGGATTGCATCAGCCCATCCCAAAAAACCCGACTAAAGCACTGCTTTCCACCTGGCCGTGCTTGGATTTGAGGTGGAGGCAGCAGGAATTGCTGTATCCCATCCCCTGGGAGCAGCTCTGGATTTCAGGGATTTGCACAGGCTACAGGAGAATAAAGCAGAAACCTGCACCAGCAGCTTTAGTACTTGAAAATTTTATTTTCTCAAATGAGCACCAACACATATTGTAAATATGACAAACAATACGCCTCCCTCTAATACTGAAGAACTATATACAATGTACAAATACATGAAAAGGTGAAAACCAATTATTTGAAAACAAACAATTGCATTTATGACCGAAGCAAATGACCTGAAAGAATATGGCAAAAAAAAAAAAAATTAAAATAAGATCAAAGAAATAAAAGTATACACAATTTGTAAACACAAGAGCATCCATAGACAGGCTGGTATTGGAAATATTGTCCTTAGTTTTGTCAGTGGGGAAAGCATTCCCATTTCCTTAGGAAGAACAAAACAAAGGATACACACAGTTGTAACGATGAGAACAGCTTATTTGTGGTTGTACCTTACACAATGCCATTCTGCTTGCATTTAAATACGTTGATTTTTTTTTTTTCTGAATTCAAGATGATTTTATTACCCCTCTTCTGCTTGTTCTTTTTCACCAGGATTTCTGCAGAAAATCTCTGTCTAACCTGATTGTTTCTGAGCACTGAGGCCTCTCCCGTGGTGGGAAGAGCTCCTTCCCACCGAGCTGAGCTTGGTGTTTGGTGTCTCCTCTTCATCCCAAAACTGCTTCACGTGGAAGCTCTTCCCAAAACAGGGAAGTGCAGTGAAATGCATGATTCACACACTCTCACAGACCAGTTGGAAAGATGCATACAGAGAAAATTCTCACTTGATCTCCACGAGAACAACAGGTTTTATTTCGCAGGGTTTGTTTTGTTCCTGTGTGTTTTGAAGTCGTGTGCACCAAAGCCAGAGAATTAAAGAGCCTGCAACAGTTCTTGAACAGCTCCTTGCTCAGCAAAGCACAGTCCAGTGGTTTGTGCTGTTGGTCCACTTTGGGATAAACCAGAGACCAAATGAAATAAAAACAAAGAAGGGCAAGAAGGGGGGAGATTAAAGACAGAAAGGAGAACAAAATAAATGAACTTTACTGCCAAGAGAGGTAAACTTTTACTCTAATTTGTTATGTAGCAGCCTGGTTTAAAAAAAAAAAACAACACAACAAAAAACAACCCAACAAAAAAACTCCCCTCAAAAATAAAACCAGGATCCAAAGATTTATGGTTTAGGTTAAAAACAACATCGAGTTAAAAAGCTCCATCCTCCATCCCTGCTGCCCCCAGCAACAGCAAATCCGAGGCTGCAGCTCCTGTCCAATCCCAATTTCTACAGCTCCCGATCTACTTCACTCCAGCCAATACTGGTGCAAGAGAAAATTCCAGGCCTGGGTCCTACAAACCAGGGAAAGTTTGGAGCCCCAGGGGTCTCCAGGGAATTCCTGGTGGGAGCACAAGGCCACGCTGGGCTGCAGCCCCAGGGAAACCCCGAGGGGAACCGGAGCCCTCCCGAGTGCCTGCAGCCCCTTCCCATCCCAAATATCCCCCCCGGGGGCTGCTGTCCCCAGCCCAGGCACCGAATCTGCCAGCTGGCAGTGGGAGCGAGTCCCCTCTCCTGCCACATCCACAGGAAACACGGATCCACTTCAGAGGACAACGCAGATTATGGTTTTTGTTTCCCTTTAAACGTATTTCCCAACAAACACAGAAGGAAACAGGATCATCATAAACAACAACAACAAAAAAAGTGCTCTCAGGGAGGGGCTCTGAGAAAACAGCACCAAATATATTATTTCTTTAAAAAAAAAATTAAATATTATTTACAAAAGTATACTTCACAAGATAACGTCTGGGGGTCATTTTTTCTGCTTTGTATATATTACCATCTGAATATTTCTTACAGGGGTCAGGATTTCACACCAGACAATCCTCCAGAGCAAAAAATGATTTAAAACTTACTCAAGTCTGAGCTTTGGGGTAGAGGGGGGGATGTAAACTTGAGGGTGCTCACAGCTGCCCAGACACGAGGCTGGACACGAAAACAAGAAGGAAAACTCGCTGCTGCCCGTGTTTTCCCGAGGATGCTGCCCATGGAAAGCAGCACCAGGTGCTCAGGACGCAGCTCCAATGGGCCACATCTCCATTTCTCCTGGGAAAAGGCCCCACCTGGCTCAGCTCAGCAGGGAAGTTCTTTGGTTATCTCTGAGTGTGTCACTCTGTGACTCCCTCCCTCCGGATCCCACATCCGGAGCAGCGCGGATCCCAAATTCCTGCCAGCCACCAGCTCCCAGGGCAACCAGCAGGCAGCTGAAGCTCTCCCTGCTCACTGGACATGCACAGGAGCTGCACAAGCCCATTCCTCCCCATGCCCCCGTGCAGGGCATCACAGCCACTCCAGGGAACCCTCTGCTGCTGGGGCAGGCACAGTCACACACACTGGTTTCCCATCAGGGCTCAAGGCCAGGCTCTCAGCAAGCGACTCCACGGATGCTGACGGGACAAAACCAATTAAAAGCAGATTAAGACTTTGCCCTATTCAAGCTTGGACTGGTTGCCATTAAAAGCCCAACATCTGTGACGAGTAAAAACCAGCCAGGTCTGATGGAGCACTGTCCTTTTTTGTCCCAAATAAATGGATATAAACATTTCTACCTGGCAGCTCTCTCACCTGGCAGCTCTCTGGAGCAGTTCTCTGCACAGCCCTGCCTTTTATATCGCTTTTTTATCAGCAGTCACTCCAAATATCAACATCAAACCACGAGCTCTGTGTGCTCTTCTCAACCTCACAGGATTTGGGATGATCCCTTACCTCTCCCAGCTCCTTTAAAGGCTCTGTGGAGACTACAGAGCTCTTTGAAGAACAGGAATTACTTCCCACTAGTCAAAACCCAATAAATTGCCATGGATCCTCAACCAAAGGACAGGGAAATGGCACCAGGTCAGTGCCAGAGTCCACAAGACAGCAGGTGTTGTGGAATCTTTGATTTCTCCTGGATTTGTCACCAGAGGGAATGTGGCTGATGGAAGCAGAGACAATCCAAAACAAAAGCTGAAGCGATTGTTACACAGCCAGAGCAGAAGGGTGAGGGCAGAAGCCACCTCTGGACAGGTTGGTCACAAAGGGATCCAACTCCATCCCCTGCAGGAACCCGGCCAACTCCACCTCATTTCTCCAAGGTTGTCAGGAACAGAGCTTTGAGAGAGAAAAAAACAACCTTTGCTTCATCAGGTTTGGGGTCCAGCACAAGGATCCAACACTGAATTCCACCCTGATCCTTAGGGAGAGTCTCTATTCACATTCCCTGCCAATTTAACCCCAAGTGACTCCTCCACAGCCCCCTGGGATCTCTCAGGGGTGGGGCCCAGTGATGACAGATTACAGCTCCAAAGCTTCTGTTTCATAAGGAGTCACCACCCCCTGCACAATACTCTTTCCTTCTGGATTAAGAAAGATTTCCCCCAATGGATTAAACCTACTTGGAAGAATTCCACCAACAAAAAGAAAAACTCACTCGGGGGGAGATAAAACGAATTCAGCTCGATAGTCCTGGGTTATGCACCAGATACTGGCTGGACTGCTGCAGAGCAAAGCTCACGCTGTCATTTTGGCCTGACACAGTTCCCCTCTCACCCATGACGCCCCTTCCCCACCGCCCACCTCGGGAACGGGCTCAGGAACCACAATGGAAAAATGGGAAGGACTCCCTGTCCCTGGCAGTTCTGACACCCACACCTACCCCTCAAGGCATCGATCATTCCAGGGGTGGGGGGAAGATGTTTCTTTTTTTTTCCTTCCCGTTCTCCCCCGTGCCTGCTACAGGCTGCTGGGAGTGGGAAAAGGGGGGAAGATTTGGGGAGGATACGTCAGCGCTTGAAACGTCCACCTGTGCAACACAACCGCCAGGAACTCGGCTCCCTCCTCTCCTCGCCCCACTCCTGCACCACTTCTGTGCCAGGCTCCCACAGAGGAGCCTGGCATTGCAGGAAAACGTTCTGTAACAGCATTTTCCTACTTGCACTTGTGGAAGATTGGAAAAACACCGCCAAGGGTGCTCAGGGGAGGCCAGGAAATCCAGGGGTACCCTCTGTTACTGTTTGTCCCCATCCTCCTCTACAGAATTTCCTCTTCCTTGCCTCGCACGTGCCTTTTTTCACCCCTGCCACATTTTCTAAGCTGCAGCTCCAGCCTCCTTGTGCCTGAAGTGGTTTTTTCCTCCTCTCTGAAGGGCTCAAGAGTCAGGATTTGGTTTCTCCAGCCGTGAGGACGCTCCCCACGGCCGCGCTCCGTTGGGACCTTCGGCCTCCCTACCCTGAACCACCACGAAAAAGGAGAGGCAGGGAATCTCTCCAGCCTCCAGGTCCTGCCCCCTCAAACAACGAGCTCATAAACAGCAAACAAAACACAGATTGTGGGGGGAACTGGTTCTGCCTCGGGCTCAGCCGGCTCGGGCTGAGGCTCCGCCGATGGATTCGGGATTCGGAGAGGAAACGCAGCCGTGAGGTAATTTCTGTCCTTTTAGACAAGTAGGTATTTCTCTATCCTTTTAGACAAGTAGATATTTCTCTATCCTTTTAGACAAGTAGGTATTTCTTTATCCTTTTAGACAAGTAGATATTTCTCTGTCCACTTAGACAAGGAGATGGTTTCAAGCCTTGCTCAACCATGACTGAAAGGAGAAGCACAGCGTCACCTTCTGATGGTTCCCCTGCGGGCCCACTCCCCCACCCCTCTCCCACCTTTCTCCTGCCCGAACCTCGGGGTCTTCCTCCTGCACCTGGGGAGGTGCCAGGAGAGCCCAGGTCAGGCTGGATCGAGCACTGGGCACATGGAATGGCTGTCGGGCATTCGGTGCATTCTCTGAGCCAACGCCAGAACAGAGAGAGAAGCAGCCAGGGTCAACTCACAAACAGATACAAAGCAAAGAGACAGAGAGACAGAAATTTAGAGGCCAGTCACCAATAAAGATGGAGAAGGGTGTGAAGATGCTCCCGGATTGCAGAGCCTCTAAATGCATGGAACCAAGCGTTCAGTCACTCTCTCACTCTTGGATATAATGTTCGGTTGGATGGCATTCTCTTACACGCTGCTAGGGCTGGGCTCTTCCCACTCAATCCCAGCCATTATCCTTGATCATGTGAGCTAGTTCAATGATGTATTTGCCTTCTTTATACTTCTGGCTGCTTTCAAAAGCGTGTTCCTGAAATGAAACGAGGAGGAAGAATGAGATCAAGGCGGTATTTGGATGTAAATCACGTTATGGATCAGATCTGCGAGTGCTGGTGCAAGTCTGAGCCTTTCCTACAGAGAAAAAGTCAACTGCAGGTCTTCCTGTTGGCTTTCAGGAAAATTATGTGGGAAAAAATCTTAAATCCTGCTTCTAGAATCTCAAACCCTGCTTCTAGAACCTCAAATCCTGCTTCTAGAATCTCAAATCCTGCTTCTAGCTGTCTTTACAGGCTGGGAAAAAGGAATTGGCAGCATGGAATGTGCAGATTTCTGTAGGCCAATGGCAACTGCTCCTAGGACCAGGATTTAGGGATCACTGGTGGCAAAATCCACCTCTCTCCAGGGTGGTATGGGGATTTATTAAAGTTTGTTAGAAATGAAGTGGTTCTCTCGCTGGGAATGGGATGGATTATGGAGAATTTAATGTGGAAAGGGAGTCCCATGAGAAGATCCCACTCTAAACAGATCTGGGCCTGCAGCTATGGAAACACACAGGAAACCTCTGGGATCCCCAATATCCCTGAGCAGGAGAGACTCCCCTCACCGAGGCTGCACCTTCAAACCAGCTCAGCTCTGCTCAGGTGCTCTCCCTGTGCACCTGTAACTCACCTGGCAGGAGGTCATTCCTTGCTGCTCGTGGAATTCTGTGTTTTCTTTTACTCAGCTGATGCCCTGAGTGCCCTGCTCCATTTGTGAGACCCACAATGTGTTTCTGCATGGATTCCTACCCCATCAATTTTTGATGCTTTCCTTTTTATAGCCTTTCAACTGACTTAGTGAAGAATATTTCTGTCCAGAGGCCGCGGATGCAAACGAGGGCTTGTTTAGATACTGGTGAAAATGTTTGGACAAAATGGTGTGAGCCTCCAGAAGCAGAAATTAGGGTGTAAGATCAGACTTTATTGGAAGGTAATTGAATTTATGAAGAGCAAACAGATAAACTCATGTCCAACAGCATTTCCAGAAGGAAGGACACAGGATTAATGGAGCTTTCTATTATTCTGATAACATCTCCCAGAAGAATAGAAAAACATGTGAACCACAAGACTGAAGTTATCCTGATTTATGTTAAATGTCACTGAGGGGCACCCAACAAAACCAGGCCCATGGTGTAAATTCTCAGCAAAAAAATACATTAAAGCTGATTCTCCAAACGCAACACACACACAAGGCAGGAGGAAAATAGACGGTCACAGATTAAAACCTGCATTTTGGGTTCCCAAAATGGTCTTTCCACCCCCTCAGCCGAAGCAAAGCTGCCCAGGGGCAAAGCCAGGGACACAAATACTCACATATTTCCAGCCCAGCGTGGTTTTGCAGTTTTCACAGTAAATATCTGCCACGGCGTGCAGTCCTGTTAATAACACCCGCTCCTCTGCAGGGCCACAGCCCACGTTAACTCTGGGACAAAGCACAGATGCTCCCCATTAGTGCCTTTCCACATCAAGATGCTCCAATAAAGCTGACAATGATTTCACTGCAGTGTTTGAAAACATGAGCAGGAGGTTCTGAGTTTCCCAGCTGTGCCCAGAACAAAGCTCTCTCGCAGCTCCGGAGCAGAATGAAAAGGTAAAATGGGATTTTTTTATTCGACTAAAAAACTCTATGAAAGCTCTGAACAGGAGATTAATAACACTCTAGTCATTTGTGCTAATTAGGCATTTGAGAAAGATTTTCACTCTCAAATTGATAAAATGGTACTTTTACTCTCCAAAATGGAAAATTGAAAAATGCGACTGAAATCAGCAGTTCTGCCGAAAGACAGACCAGCAGTGACCCCCCCAAAACTACTTCCAGTCACTGGGAAAATTATACTTAGCTTTTATGAAGTGCATATTTAGATATCATTTATCTCCACATTTACAAAACTCTGGCTCTTTGGTTCAGCTACATCCTGGGAGAAGAGAATGACTCAGCCATTAGCTCTGATTTCTCAATCTGATGACGAAAAAAATCACCTTTTCCTTGCTGCTTATCTGAAACCTCAACACAACTCAAATATGAATCAGGGGCTATTTCCGCCTCTTTCTCTAACCATTTTCAGGAAGTTCCCAAGTCCCAGGCAGAGGTTTTCTAAAGAAAACGATGGGATTTTTTCCTTTTTCAGCAGGGTTTTGTTAAATCCGCCCCGAGCGACGCGGCGCGCGCAGGGTACTCACACGGAGTTGAAGAGGTACGCTCGTCCTTGGCTGCCCTGGAAGGACTGGAAGGCAAGAAAACAAAGCTCAGTTGGCTGCTTGAGAGGAAAGAGGCAGCTGTTCTCCAGCTCCAACACCTGCCCTTTTCACAGCACACACCTGGAATTTCCAGTGGTCTCATACAGGCCCAGTGTGCTGCTCAAGAGTTGAGTTTTCTCTCTCGTGTCCCAGCAAAATCTCTTTTCACCCTTTTCGGTGTTTATGAACTTCACACCACTCCTCAGCCTCACCTGAAGGCTGCCAAAAATTGGTTTGACTCTCTTTTCAAGCTGCGCTTGCACATGAATTCCCCTTGGGAACTGCACAGCTGGATGCTGAACCAAGCCGAGGGACTGGGATCTGTCTGTGCCAGGAGCTGTGCACACAAACACAATTCCAGTGACTTCTCCTCAGCCTTGAGGAGTGTGCAAGCCTCACATTCCCACTGGGGCCCGGGAGATCTTCAGGACTGGGGCTAAACACAGTAGGAGATGGAGATGAACACGGACAAGAGAACCCAGAGAAGCCAGGCACCCCCTCTCTGCCCCACGCTGCCTCAGGATCTCGGAGCACCACCATGGAAAGGCAGCGTTTTGGAGGGATGAGGGCAGTGCCAGCCTGGCAGGACACTGCAGGCATTCCCAGCACCTCCCAGCAGATCCCAGCGTGCCACGTCCGTGGCACCACCCTGTGACAGTGCCTGGCTGACAGGCACCAAGTGCCACCTGCATTTTTAATGCGCTTTGACAAGCACACACTGAATTAAACATTCGGTGCTTGTGAGCGAGAGCTGGGTTGTCAGTACACAGGTTATTTTGTGGGACACCTCAGGGAATGTCTGCACCGAGGGGCAGGAGCTGGGGAAGTCAAAAAGCAGCTTTTCTGGACCATTTAATCCTTTACTTTGCACCTCACCAGGAACCTTGGAATATTTAGTGGTTTTCTTCAAACCTCAGCTGATGATTTCAGACCAAAAACCCTTAAAGTGGGGGGAGACAGGGTTTTGAGAGAAAAGAGAAACATTCATGTTTTACCTCCCCGGCCTTCTAAAAATGGTCATTTATGTGGTTAAGAGCAACCCCACATCACATAAAACAATCTTTGTGGGGGTCCCTGCCCTCCTTGGGTTGTTCCCTTCCATCAGTGCACTCCTGCACCTGCCCAACTCCTGCCTCATGGAGAAGCAGTCAAAGCCCTGACAGCTTCCTTGGGAAGATCTCCAATTGCAAAAGGATCCTTTCCACAGAGCAGAGGCACCTCAGAGGGCAAAAATGCCACGGGGCACCCGGGCAGGGAGCCACAGCCAGCAGTGCCAGCTGCCTGTGAGGTCTGCATGGCAGCAGGGGCTCTGCCAGCTACAAAATCCCTGCCTGGCACAGAATTCCCTGGTCCTGGGGGGATAACTATTCTTCAGAGGAATCTGAAGCCCAATATTAGTTGCCACCCAGGGCACAGCAGAGCCACTGTGGGTTCAGAGAGGATGCCTGAGGCACAGGGATATCTCTTTGACTCAGACAAAAGCAGTGCCCTGAGGAATGCCTCTTTTCTCGGGAAGGAATTAAATAGGACACATGGCTCAAGCATGTTTGTGTAATTGCATTTATTAGAGAAGCTTCTTTTAATCCCTCTGCAGCACTCAAGCTCTGTGTTGCTGCTGCTGCCATACCCCACATCCAACGAGCCTGGCTGCTCCAAACACACCCTGCACCGTCCCCCTGTCCTGGGGGGAAAAGTGGGAACCCAAAGGATGATTCCCTGGCCAGAAAGGAGGGTCCGAGCCAGAGCTGGCTGCAGCAAACAGGAGGGCACTGCCTGTCCCTGCTGCAGGACTGGGATGCCACGGAAAGGATTCAGGGATGAAACACAAAGTCCCACAGCAATGTGTGTGCCATCACAGCAAAATGAAAGCAGATGAAGCTCGCTCACCATCCAGTCCTTCCCACTAAATACTTTTCCATAAACACCAAAATGACTGAGTTTGCCAATAACAGCAACTATGGGAGCAGAGTTTTTACTGGTACAGGAATAGGATTTTCCGTTCCTGCTGCACAAAGGCCTGTCTTTAATAAACAACAAACCCGGTCCCATCAGCTGTGCTGGGGCTCACTGGACATTGTTCCACTCCCAGGGGCAGCAGCATCCTTCCAGAGGTGCCTGCCCTTCCTTCCAGCTCAAACCAGTGCTTGAGGGTATCTAAGGGTGGTCACTGGAAAAAAAAAATTCACATTATTTATCCCCTGCCCAAGCAGAAGTTTTCAACAAACAACTGCTCAGCTTTCAGTGCTGTCTTAATAGTCACCCTCCAGCCAGCAAAGGATTTGGCAAAACATATAAAAAGGAGGGAGAGAAGTATGGTACCCACAAGTTCCCCAGTGCATTTGTCCTCTGTAAGACTACGCTGGCTGTATCTTTATAAAGGTGGCACAGACAGCTTTTATCTGGGTGTTGTAACCTGAGCATTTCCTGGAGATGTTCCTGCTCTTCTGGCACGCCAGAGAAACTGGCATATGCTGTAATGAGAACTACAAAATCAGAAAAAAACAGGTATATTTATACACAAGCAGATGCTCTTGTATTTGTTTTTGTTGTTTTGTTTGCTTTTTTTAAGAGACACCCAAAGATTTCCACAGCACGCTTGATTTTCACTGAAGTGACAGCCAGCAGGCAGACCTACTTTCTGTGCTCTGCATTTTCTCTGTGTAGATTTTCCTGATACACATTCAAAGGTGCATCTCACCCCTGCTCCCACAGAAATCCAGACTCTCTAAAATAACAGCTCCTGGCATCACTTTCCAGCTGAAAGAAATGGAAAGGATCTTTCTGTCGTTGTTTCCCACTGGAAGCCCAAGCACATATTTTTTCCCTGCACTGCTAATGCTCAGTGTCTGGCTGGAAACACATCTGGATGTGCCAGCAACACAGCCCTCCCTCCCCATCCCGTCCGAGCCCTCTGACAAACAACACGAGCCGGGCTGTTGGGATTTGAGATGCACAGCAGCTCATGGCTCAGGAACCTTCCCCACTCCTGGGTGCTCAGAAGAGAGGCACCCAAAAGCTGCAGGGCCCGAGGAGTGCTGACTAGAGTATCCGGCTGGGGAGCCACGAGCCTGGAGTCAGCAGTTTGGAGCAGATCCTCGCCTGCCAAGCTCTCTCCTCACGGCAGAAGCTCCATGTTAAGATGCTTTGGCAGCTGCTCTGGTTTAAGAAGCTCCTGCCACCCGATTTGCAGCCACTAGTTATGGCCCCTCAGCTGTGCTGATCCCAAACTAGAGCTGTGAAATCATTTTAAAAAGCAAATGTTTTGCAGGGGGTGGGGTGGGTTTGAGGGAAATGGCTAACAGGTAAACCCTGTTACCCAGTTAAAGGACAATCCCAGGCAGTGCTTCATGGCCACAGCGTGGGGGCCTGTGGAGCAGGGAGCTCTCTGACTGTGCTGGCAGAGAAGCAGAGTGCAGAACTGCAGCTCTGGTGAGAGACCGAGCGTGCAGAGAGGGATTTGGGGATTCACAGACGCTGCGAAACCAGCCCTGCCGCAGCAGCAAGCGGCACCTGCATCCACATCCAGCTCCTCTGGGGCAGACACGTCCTGCCCACCAGCACGGACCCAGCCTGCAGGTCCATGGATCCTGCTCTATTCAGCAGCCACGACCTTGGGAGCTCTTGGTTTGGGTGAGCCCATTTGTTCCGTTCTGCTCTCAGCCCGGAGCACTGAAGCCGCAGCTCCGAGCACGGCAGAGCCACGCAGAGCAGGGCTGTGCCCCTCCACCCCTCCTGCCTGCTCCCTGTCCCACCTCCAGACCTTTGCTCTGGCACGTTCCCCTCTCTGGAGACACAGGAGGGAATCCTGACGGTCCATCGGTGATGCCAGGGAAAGGCACAAGCTCTGAAAACACCATCCGGCTTCCCCCTGCACCTACAGCTCCTCATTCACAGCACAGCCCACTCAGCAGTTCCACTCTCTGAACAGACGACAGGATTAATGCCCCAAGTCTTTGTGACGGTGTTTGACAATAGGCTAAACACAAAAAGAGCTGCTGGAATCATCTGGAAAAAGAGGAAGCAGTTGCCAGGACTAAATGGCTCCACAGTGATGCTTGTTCCCTGCAGACTGCAGCAGAGAAAACCCTCACTTACCTATATCCAGCTGGCAGCCTTTTAACAATCCAATAAAACAGAAATGAAAAGGCAACTGGTCCCAAAGAGGTCCAAGAGGGAAAAGGAACAGCGTGTGCCCCTTCACGGTCTGCTCCTGAAATAATTCCCACTGCAGGGATGCAAATGGCACTGAGGGCCCTGGAGAGCCACGGCCGTGGCACGTCCTGGGCAACGCAGAATGGCAGCATCAGGAGGAGCCAAACGAGCACAGGAACCAGGATTTTCCAAAAAGGACACGTTCCCCGTGATATCCTCCTGGGGCAGAGGGGTGCAGTGAGAGAAGGGATGTTACAAACCCTTGGGCACTGAGCCTGTGCCTGAGAAATCCACCCAAGGAGCTCTGCAGAGAGATCTGCTCACTGATTTCCCAGCGTTTGGGTCTGAGTTTCTACAGCCATCAGCACCAACACTGACTGGAAGCTTTATCCATTCCCGCTGCTGGTTTAACCCTTAAACATCCAAGGATGAGATGTTCTCATAAAATACAGCTTGAACAGGGAGAGGCCACCTTTAAGTAAGACAAAATGTGGTGTCAATCCAACGTGACACGAGGCTTGAGTACCAAGGTGTGCCCCAAACCCAGGTTTCCTCATGCTCATGCACTTAATTCCAATTCCTACCCGCTGCTTTCCAACATCCCACACAAAGCTTGGCCTTCGTGGCACCTTTCAAGCCCAATTTGATTTAATTTGATTATAAAAAGATGAGCCCTGGAATGTGTTTAGAGGAACAGCTACCTGTAACAGCACCAGGGGTACGGTGGCTCCGTGAGGAGCTTCCTTCTGAGTCATTGAGCAGCAGGGAGAAAATTGGAAAATAAAACTTCGAGAATTCCTCCTGCAGGTTCCGGGCTCTGCCCTGGCCAGCACCAGCCACATTCCAACCATCCACTCACATCACACTCCAGCACTTCCCATGGGAGCAGGAGTTCAATTACTCGGTCCCTGTCTCCACACAGACTACAGACACCTCCTCAGGGTTCATTAATTCCACCTTGCTCTCCCTCCCAGAAGGAGCAGGCGATGATCAGATTAAACACAGATTCAATTTTGCTCCGCTCACACGAGACACAGACCCATGGCAAGGGAACAGGTTCCATTATTCCACCTCGTGCACAGATGTGACCTTACCCTGCTCCAGCTGCATTCCTGAGTTTTAATTGAGTTTTAACACGGGTCCTTAATGCTATTTAAAGCCAAAGTCGATAAGGAATTAGTGGACCAAACTCATCTCTGAAATAATTCAATTAATTCAGCACAGCCTTATTCCCCTGCAGTTTATGTTGCTTTGCAAAAACACAGGGAATAAGCACGACCTTCTGCATTCCATCCTCAGAACAGCTCCGTCCCAGCGGCTCACACGGATTTTGTGGCTCAGGTTTTGCAGTCTGTGAGCAGGAAGGTGCACAGATGAAAGGCTTTTTGTCTGCTTTTATTCCGATGGGAGAGATCATTGCAATTTTTTATTCTGCCTCCCAGGTGTTGGTCCAACCCCTAGCCCTACTCCAACCTACAAGAATCCTTGTGCTCTGAAATCCCAGTGTTTCAGTGCCATACAGAAGCCTCATGATCCTTAAAATCCTCAGGCAAAGTTAAGGAATGGTTCATTTAAAAATTCTTTTCAATAACAACTTTTTCAGTCCAGTTTGGTTTTGTTTTCAAAGAGAGATTCTCTCATCCTCTCATGTTTCTGGGAGCTGGAGCTAAGAAAAATCCTCATTTTCACAAGATTCCCAAAAAATGGTAAAGTATCATGAACCACAATGGACATCCAGCATTATCCCTGGAATGCCACTGCTGCCCAGGAAGATGGAAAACCAACAGGCACGTGGGGCTGCGTGGATGGATTTAAATGGGTCAGGATCCAGGGGCACATTCCCAGTTATTAATCCATAACCAGAGGGCAGGGCAGGGGATTTCTCTCAAAGGGGAAATTGTATATTGCAGTTGCAGAAAGGAGAGAAGGAATCTCTTCTGAGGCTCTGCAATTAATGAAGAGCAGCACTCAGGGAAATACAAATTGCCTAAAATCGAGGGGGTGGTTTTTCCTCGAGCACTTGGATTTCTAACACAGATTAAGACACTGCTCTGCTGAGCTAAATCCTGAGCCAAACTCTATAAAAGTGTCAAAATTCACAAAATAGTTGCAAACTGCTCTGTCCCCTTGTCCCTCCCGTGCCTGCCAGGCTGTCCTGACTCACTTCCATCACAGCACTGAATTCTCCTCGTGTTATCACAAGCCCTGTGCCATTCCCCCTCCTTCCTGAAGCCCTGGGCTCCTGGACTCTGTTCTTATTTATTTTTAAATGAGTTTCCAGCTCACAGACTTCAAAGGGAAATTTCGAAATGCGTATGCTAAGGGCGCAAACTACTGAAGGCAAATAAAAGAAATACATCAAATTTATTACTTCTATAAAACTTCACAATGTTTTGAGGCTTCTCTTGTGATTTCCTCAGTCTCTGGCTGCTGCTGCTGTCGTGCTTCAAAACTTGACTTTAAGATGAAAAAGGATGGAAATACTGTGGGGAGAAAGAGCAGATGGAGTGTTTACTTTTAAAAGCAATTACTCCAATTTATTAAGGGGCAGAGAAAAGCAGAGCAGCTCCAGGAGGCAGATCCCTGTTCTCTGCAGCCCGAGCAGGGAGGAGAGATGTGATTATGGACCCCAGGAGAGCAGGGAGCCTGGGCACTGGTTAACCCTGATCCCTGCACTTCCATGGCCTCATTCCCAACAGGCACCAGCATTCCCAGAGCTGGGAGCTGAGAGGAGTCTGGCACCCCTGGCACTTCAGTCACCAGTGACAGCCATTTACATCTGGCATGCAGAAGGGCAATATGGAGAGAATTTTGTCATTTACTGTGAAAAACTACAGAAGGTGACAAGGAAGCCCTTTCTAGGTAGACAGGGATGAAAAATGTGATTTTTGCTGTGGGTTTTATCCCCCACTTTTGAGTGCTGCTGTTTTCCTGTAGGCTCAAAGCATTCAACAGTCCAGTCATTTGAAAAAGCAGTGGCAGGGGGAGAATAAAGCCCTTTATTTCCACATTAATTATTGCTGCTGCATGGGTTTTGGAGATAAACACAGAGCTGGGATGGAAGACGGAAAGTGCTAATGCAACAAGTTATTTAATTAGCAGCATAATACTGAGTGTCCACGTATCAGTGGAGCACTGTTTGCCATTAATGCAGCCCATAATAGCAGCAATGCTGACAGTGAGGGCAGACTTGCTTCTCAGCAAAAGCAGATCTGTCCAGGGCAGCAGCTCCCCTGTGTCCATGGGGAAGATCCTCTGCAGGGAGATGAAGCCACCAAACACCTCAATGCTGAGAATTTCATTATTTATTGGAATTATCATTCATTTATTAAGCCATCACCTACATTCTCAAGGCGTGTCTCTTGTCAAAGAAAATTTTGGTACTGAGATGTATTTTATTGCTGTGGATGTGTCCTCAGAGCTGGGCTGGAATCGAGGTGTTTGTACTTGAGATACCCCAGTTCAATCAGATTTTAACTCATTTTTCCCATGGCAATCACTGCTGAAAGGGATCACTGGAAATCTCCCAATTCCAGGTATTCAGCCCCAGGTTCTACCTTTGTTATTGCTACTTATCCTAACACTTGTGATTCCCATTGTGCATTTTAAGAGAGGGGACTCTGGGTGGAGTTTCCTTGCCTGCCTGAGCTTCAGTCCCTGCCCATTCCAGTCCTGCTGGGAGAGGAAAGCTGCAGATGCTGCTCCAGGGAGGACAGGCTCCTCCAGGGATGTGCTGCTGCCTGGCAGACACACCAGCTCCCCTAAAGCACATGAGAAGCCCTTTGGCAGCATTTCCTGCTGCTCTAAAATAGGAATTCTCATCAGAGACTCCTCAGGGTCCTCTACCCAAAGGCAGCAGGTGGCAAAAACCTCCCCTGCATTGCCCCCGTATTTGTGTGTGTGATTAAATTACAGATTAAACCAGAGCTCTGTGTTGTTCTGGGCTGCTCTTACAACGATAAATCAGATTAAAGCCACACACCTGCAAGGGAAATTCCCAGGGCAGCTCTTCCCAGGCGCAAGCCTTGGAGCCTGCTGGAGTTCCCTTCTTTTCCAACTGCAAGGGCCAACAGCTGAAACCCCCAGGAGGGCCCAGACCTCACCAGCTCCGAGTTCAGGATTTGCAGCAGCTGCAGCAAAAACCCTGATGATTCAACTGTCCTTCGTCCCTGGCAGCTCCCTGGGTAATAAATGGGAACAATATTTTATTTATGCCCAGGTCATCAATTCTAAGGCAGAGGAAGCAGCAGATGAAAGGAGAGCCGTTTCCATGAAGAAAGTGATGGATTAGAAAAATCCATTTTTACCCTGTTCCTCCTCCTTGACAGGGAATTCTAAACTCTTGTGATTTATTACCTTTTCCCTTCTTTTTTGGAACAGAATGAAGTATTTTAAAAATCACACAGCAGTTAATTGCTGTATAAACACAATTATGCAAGGAGGTACAAATTACCTTGGGCTTGTTCTGTTAAACAACCATATCCTGACTAAATAAAAGGCTGATCCCGGCTCTCTTCAATCCCGTTAGGGACAGTAGGGTCTGAGGGAACACAGTCACTTGTAGGGTAAACCCCAGAGGAAGCAATTCCACAGGACAGAGGGATCTAATTTAGGTGGCTGCATTATGGAATGGGCACTGCAAATTCTCCTTACCCAGCTCGGATTTCACATCCTGACTTTTTCCTGCAAAGGGCAGTTGCTGTTTGTTTATTCCCTCCCAAACACAGAGCTGAGGGACTCAAATAACAACCTCACACCCTCTGCCCTCCTCCCTGCAAACACCAACCTGCCTGGAAAGGCTTCTGGGGATGGATTTGTCTGGAAAGGTCTAATCAAGGCTCCATCTCCTGCTGAAAGCTGGAGGAAAAGGCCATTGAACAGCTCTGATGACACATTGTTCTACCGAGGACTGAAACCCTCTCGACCTGCATTTAATTTTAAACTTCATGGAAGCCAAGAACTACAAGGTGCCTTCCCCCTCACGTTCACAGCAGTGAAATGGGAAGCTAAAAAACTCTTAATGACTTCTCCCGGAGCTGCTTTGCTGTTTATCATTTACTGCTTGAACTCTAATACTTGCAATTAAGAGCAAGCTCTGAACAATGCCTGGAAGTGGCAAATTCATTAGGGAACAAGAGCTGGAAAGCAGGATCCAAAAGCTACTGGACAGCTTCTAGAAATGTGCATAAAATTGATAAATCTGGTGCACGAAGAGCTCACGGCAAATAAACAAACAGAAGATTTCTGTGCAGTGCTGAGCCAGTGAGACTGATACAATTATGAAATGTGCGAGCTGAAAAGATGCTGCTGCAGAGTCTGAGGCTGCAACAATGAGATCAGCCCCTGCTTCCATCCCTAGAAAAGATACTGAAATGCTAAAAATGTAGAAAAGAACCACAAAAATTATATGGAACTGGAAAAAATCAGATTGCACCACGACAGAGCTGAATCTGTTTAGTCTGTCCAAAAAGTGATCAAGACTGACTTTGGTTACTGCAGACCACAACCTTTTATAGGGAGAAGAGTAGGGACTAGAGATGTATTTTATTGGCAAAAGAAATGAAATAATGGCCAGTGACAGGAAGCACAAGTCAGACAAACCTAAATTCAAAGTCTCTGATGGTTAATAGTAAGGATGATTAACCACCAGAAAAAAAATGACCAAAGGGAGCAGTGAATTTCCCCTCTTGAAGTCTTCAAATGGAGACTAAATGCTTTTCCTGAAGGAATTGCTGCAATCCTGGTGAAATCCACTGACCCGTGCCCCAGAGGAGGTCAGGTGTGATGATGTGATGGCTCCTCCTGGCCTTAAGAGTTCATTTCTGTGGAGCTGGGAACTTAAATTCGTATCTGGGAAGGAACAAGATCTACTTCAAAGCAAGATTAAAACCTGTGTAATGAACAGTAAGATCCTTACCCTTGAGAAGGGAATACCCAGCTCACCTCACACACTGGTTTTTCCTACGATGGAAATGCAGGATTTTCATCAGACATGTCTTGGACACTTATTAAATGCCTCTTTTTCCATTAGGTTAAAGATTACCAAGTTGTAATTTTAAGATTATTGTTCTACCTTGTGTGTGTGTTCCCTCCACCCAGCAAATAACTTCACATCTTCAAAGTGAACTGAATTACAAATATCAGCCGGTTCCTGAGCAGCAAAGCCCTAAAGAACATTAAACACTGCCCTGTCCACATGAAAGAAAGAAAAAAGGAAAAAAAAGCAAAGAGCAAAACCAAAAACCCCAACAACTGCTGCTCCTTTCACCTGCATGTGGTGCATCAAATGCTCCCAAGCAGCTGAATTCATCCACAGCTTCTCTGGAAGCACCAAAGCTCCAAATCCTTTTCAGATCCTCCAGCTGCAACACGGAGCAAAGTTGGATGCTTTCAGCCAGCCATAAATCTCACCAAGAGGCTGCTGAACCACCAGGCTCAGGCTCCAGCAGCCAGGGAAGAGAGAGGCCACAAGGACTGAGAGGGAATTTTCCTGATAAACCTCCCAACTCCCGACTGAGAAGAGCAAAAAGAGCTTCTAAGTGCTCCCTCATTAACAACCCAGCCCCAAATGAGAAAGGCACACAGGAACCCTCTATTTTTCCTAAATTCTCAGTGCTGGAGGAGCTGCAGCCTTTTGTGCTGAAGAATTTCCCATTCATGTTCCATGCAGACATCAAAGGAAAACATTAAACTTCCGGCTAACTTCAGAGGATACATCACTGAGTAATGTTTAGCAGTTGGATCACAGTAATTCATGGGAAAAAAAAAAAGAAACTGCAGGACGCCCACAAGACATTTTCCACATATTTCCATAATCAGGGACATTTCTGCTGAATTACTGCTCACATTGCACAAAAAATCAGCACCCAAGACACTCAAGTGGCATCTTTGGCCTGGATCTTTCTGCTCTTGTTCCCATCCTCCTTTAGGGGCACCAAGTACATGTGGATTCAAACAGAAAAGGCTGACAAAGAGCTGGAATAGCACAGAGTAGGTAGAAATCAGCACCACCCTTGCCAGTTTGAGAAACTCGTTTAACTTTACCTTGTTAAATGTCTACTTTGTTGGCTGTTCCCCCCAGGCCCCACTAGGAAATGAAGCAAAAGGCACATTTGTCAAGAAAAACTCCTGTGTCTCCTTCCTGGAGACATTGATTATGGAATATAGATATTTTTCTTAAACGTTCTAAAAACCACGGGATGTTGTGCCTGTAACAAGAAGTACCTTTCACTTAGTTTTTTGGCATTGAAATATGCTTTTAAAGTACAGTTGCCTGGCAGGGTGATTTTGTTTTTACATTAAAATCAAAGAGGATTGGGACACCCTGTACTAATTTGGAGAAGCAGACAGGACCTGCTCCAAACTCTTCCAAGCAGATTGGACAAAGCAGCAGCATTTCAGGTGGGGAAAAGGAGGAACAAAGACACTCAGTGACTTCCTCAAGGTCACACAGGAATCTGTTGCAGGGCAGGGTTGAGTTCCCAAAGTCTCAGCCCACTTAGGCACTGGAAAAAGCAATGAAACAAGAGTACGTACTAAATTTGGCACAGCCTTTTAAATGATGCATTGCTCCAAGGGAACAAGAACCTCTACTCATGCTAACCCAGACACCAAAGGAACACAGAAAGGAAAACTACTCACTCCACCCAATTTATCTGATCACCTTAATATTTCCTAAGTCAATAAGGCCTTTCTTGGCCAGACAGTCCAACCTACAATTTAGATCTTGTTACAAATCAGACACACTAAACCACTTTCTCCCTCAGGCTGCAGGAGATAAAAGGCCAAGTAAGCAACATTTTGGTAACTGGCTTCATGTAACAGCTTTGGATTTTCTTAAAAGCCTCAGCATCGATTGTTTTCTTTAAATAGCAATGGTTTATTGAGAAACCTTCTACTCCCTTTAAAGCACAAAGTTTTCCTGAAGTAAAGAAGGGAGCAAAAACTGCCCTGCCAAGGCATATTTGTCAAAGAGTTTTGGATACCTGGTCCTGGCAAAACACTTGGAAGCCAGAGTTAACACTGGTGCTAAAGGGCTGAGGGGGGCAACTTGGGAGATGGAGAGGAAATGAAAGTATGGACTGACACAGAACAATCCCGGGATTCAGCCCCAGCTTGTGTTCCATCCAACAGCTCGAGCCAGTGCTGCACTTCTGTGCATCCAAAGGAGCTAAAAGCTCCTGGAGTGCAAAGCAGCCCAGCTCTGGTGTGGTCTCTGCACAGCTCGGGGCAAAAGGAGCAGAGGAATTAATTCCATGGAAGCAAATCACCAACACCCTGCTGTTACATAAAAGCCTGTTTTCTGGGGAATGTTTCCAAGGATGGTGTCATTTGGGCTGTTTGGATTCAAGTGACAGGTTCAGGATGAGCTGCAGCACAGCCTGAGAACCGCTCCCGTTTGCAGAATCTCCCACTCCCTTTCCCATCCTCACGGCGCTCCTTCCTCCCTTTGCCACGTTTTCACGTGGAAAACAAGCACAGCAACTGCAGCTCCTGGTTCAGGGATGTGAACATAAGGCTGTGATGAAAGAACTGAAACATCTCCCCGAGGCCTTCTGCAAACTGAACTCAAACAGATAAAAAAGCGACTATTTAAGCTTGCCTGGGAAAGTTCCTCCACATTTTGGAAGCCCCTTGAGGCAGGGACTGCCCTTCTGTTCTGTCAAACAGCCACTTGTACAAGCCACGATTGCACAACTACTTTTACAAGGTTCCCAATTATACAAAGAATGTGTTTTTATTCATGTTTACAACCCTGAGAAACAAACCCTGAAACCCCAAACCCTTTGCATTTAAATTCCATGATCTGCTAGTGGCTCCACCAGCAGTGTGGTCCCAACTATTAATTTACACCTTGGTCTAGAATGAACTTTTAGAAGGAGTAGATCCCATAGCACACACACACTGCCTCACATTGTGCTTCCCTCCTTTCCCTCTCCTGTCCATATTTTAGCAGTCAGCATTCCTGGGCAGTTTCTGCCTGCCTTGGGCTGGAAGCTCAAATTCCAAGCAGTTGGCAGCACTGGCATTGCCCTGCTGGAAGCTACTTAACCTGCAAAGCTGGCTGCATTGGAGCATGGACATGGAACAAGGAGGGGAAGGAAGCATCAAAGGTGAAAGCACTGGGAATGTACAGCCTTGTTTTTCCCTGGCTGGGGACCAGCTGTGTCGAGAAAAAAAAAAGCAGAGCACAAATTCTCATCTTCTGTAAAAACAGCAAGTAAAAAAGCCTCCTTCTTCACCCAGTAAAGCACCTTCTGTGTCCCAACACAAAATCCAGGGTGCCAAATGATAATCCAGGGAGTCACTGCCCCATCTCAACTGGGCACAGGAGCCTGGAGCCACCAAGCTGCCCCAAAAGGTGAAGCAATTTCACCTCCAGGGCACAGATGCAGCTCCATTTACACTTCAAACCCCTTTCCAAGGGGCACAGCTTCTTTGTTCCTGGTGATCCCAGCCTTTCCAGGCTGCTCCAAGAAGCTGAACTGCTTAAGCTGCACACACAGAGCTCATAGCACCATTTCCACTCAGCTCAGCTCATAAATCTCTGGCCGTGCCTGTTTTTTCTGAACACAGATTTTATAAGCTGAATAAACTTTACGGAACAGTTATTCCAAGGCAGCCGAGACCTGGGAACTCGATGCCTGACCACAGCCAGGCACTGCAGGCTCCAGCAGACACTGGGAAAGTTTCATTTTCCTACTTCAGAACAAGCTTCTCTTACTGGCCTGCTCCTTCTGCATCAAAACACTTACTGGCTCTGAGAGCTTTTAATTTAGCTTATCCTAAGACCCTCCAGAGCTGGAAGGGACCCATCAAGATCATCGAGTCCCACTCCTGCACAGGACACCCCAACAATCCCTCCCTGTGCCTGAGAGCTTTGTCCAAATGCTTCTCGAATTCAGACAGACTTGGTGCTGTGACCAAACCCTGGGGAGCCTTTTTCTAGTGCTCAACCACCCTCTAGGTGAACAACGTTTTCCTGATATCCAACTAAACCCCCCAACACAGCTCCAGCCATTCCCTGGTCATGAGACTGAAGAGATCAGTACCAGCCCCTCCACTGCAACTCGTGAGGATGGTGAAGACCCCGACCACTTAAAACCAGCAGCTCACAAATAGATCTTTTGGGCTGAGAGCCCATTTTCCAAGGAAAAAGGCAGCTGGATAAGGCCAAGCACTTCCACAGCCACTGATGTACAACGTGAAGGAACCGTCCGCTCCAGGGAGCGCCTACCTTGGAAATGAGCTCATCGTGGTTGGCCAGGTGAGCCCTGCAATGAATGCAGCTGTAGGTCCTGTGGCATGAAGGCAGATATGCCTGGAAAGTCTTGGACCTTGTCATCTTCACCATTGGAGCCACTGAGCGCTGGCTGAACTCCGGGGTGGCCCAGGAGGCACTCCCGCAGGACGGGTCGCACGGGAAACACCGGAACACGCAGGTAAAGGCCGTGGTTTGGCAGGGGATGGGTGTGTGGGGCAGGCTCCACACGCTGGTGATGCTCCAGAGGAAGAGATTCGGGCAGAGGAAGCAGAGGATTTCACAGAAACCTGCGTTGAAAAACAGACAGAACACTCAGCTCGCAAAGGTGGCGGCGCTGTCCCAGCCCGCGGGGGGATTTAGGGTTTGATCGGGAGCAGGAGACAGGAGCGATGCCGGGGATTAGATCAGCAGGACGGATATTTATTCACTTGCTGGCTGCCCTCACACCTCCCTGCTGCTCTTATCTCCACCCGTTCTTCCAGCACTTCACGGATCTGGAAATGACTGCAGAGGTGTGAATTGATTTCCATCAAGCCCGGGCTCCCAAACCCCAGGGAGAAAGTGGGGAGCAGAGCCAGCCCTGCTGTCCCCTGGCTGACTCAGCGCTGTGACACTCCAGAAGCCCACGGGGGAAAACTGGGAGCTGGACCTGGATTTTCTGAGCCATCAGGTAGGGCCATGAGTCACCGAACCAGTTTTTCTCTCAATTCTGCCCTACTTTCCACATGGGAATTGCAGGATTCCTTCGTTACACTCTCCTTTATAACTCCCTGGAAGCTCTGAAAGTAGAAGCTACTCTATAAACCGCACTCCAGTATTTTATTTTTTTTTATCTGAACATCTGACAGCAGCCAAAGCAAGGCACAGCCTCTGAAGACTACTCCTGATAGCAAAAAAACCCTATTCAGGATGGAAACACCATTTTACGCTCCGACATCATCTGACAGCACCTGCAAGGCAGCTCAAGTCTGGGTCTCTTTTTGTTGGCAGAAATGGGGTTTTCAGATCCCACACCTATAAAAGTCTTCCCAGCTACAAGTGATCCTTTTGAAGATGGAAAAGCATCAAGGAAGCAGCTCGCCTCCCTCCCGGATCCATGGCGTGCATGGCACGCTCTGCAAATTAACCACGAGCTCTGGCTGCTCCTCCCAGGAGGATTTTCCCTTCCATAAAACCTGTGATTGTGCTCAGTTTCTGAGCCTGCACTTTGTGTATCAAACACGGAACAACACCAACTTCCCCACTACCACCGCCACCCATCCCCAAAACAAAGAAAACAAGAAATAACATCTTAAGCATCCGTGAAAACCCTGCCTCCGACACTTTCCCCAAGCCTTGTCATGGCTGACACAGCGGATTCAAGGCATCCAAGGCATGGGCAGGGACACCTTCCACACTTCCAGGGATCCAGGGGCAGCCACGGCTGCTCTGTGCAATCTGTGCCAGGCCTCACCACCCTCACAGGGAAAGGTTTTTTGGTGCTACCTACCCTAACCCTGCTCTCTGCCAGCGTGAAGCCGTTTCCCCCTGTCCTGTCCCTCCCTGCTCCTGTAAATAGTCCCTCTCCCTCTGTCTGGTACCAGAGGGACCATGACCACACACGGTGCTCAACAGGAGGCAGAATTCAGTAAAACCATAGGATACCCATTTTTTCCCCTTTTTTTCTGAAATATTTTTCTTCTGCTCTCCAGGAGGCAGCTCCCTCACAGTCAAATGGGAAAAAAGCATCTTGCTCATCAGGCAAACTGCTGATAAAGCATATCTATCATGATCGATCATAACAGTCAGCACTTCCATAGCAGCGCTCATTCCTAAAGCTTTTTGCAAACACCAACTGATCAGATTAACCTTTTCCAATTAAAGTTACAGCCACAGCTAAGCAGGACCCATCCTGACACAGAAAGGTTCATTTCCCAGCTTGTTAGGAACTCACCCCTCTCTTGTCCAGTCCAAATGGGGTTTTGCCAGGAATTTACCTGGCCAGTTGCTAAGGAGACTCCCATGGCACTGTTTGCTCCACAGCTGCTGCTCTGGAATTTAGCAATTTGTCTTTCACACTGAGCAGAGAAGTCAGACAGCCTTCACCTGTATCCTGCCCCAGTTCTCTGTGCACCAGAATTTTGTCAGAACTGAGTTTTGCATTAGTCAGCATTGTTCTCCCACCCAGGGTGAGAAGCACTCAAGGACTGCACCCTAAATTTGCAACAGGGCAGAAACCAGATGTAAACCAAAGCAGAATCCTCATTTTCAGCTGATACAAAACCATCCCCAAATTCCAAGGCCCTGATTCAGCAGCTGATGTGTTTTATCCCATCCCTAAGGGATCCCAGAACCTGCAATCTGAGTGTCAGAGACCAAGTGTGCCCTTCCTGGGGCCAAATGCAACTGGATCCCAAGGCGCTGTCTGGAGACAGATTCCCTTGGACAGAGCACCTGGAGGAAAGCACAAGGAAGGACTGGCAATCCCTCCACCTGATTCCTGAGTGAGAATCCAGACTGCCTCTAAACCTCAAACTTGATTGATTTGTAATGAAATGGTGCAACCCCCTCTTCACTTCAGCGTGGATCAGCAAAATGATCAATCACCACTTTTAGCACTTCCATCCTGCCATGCCAAACTTTCCTTTCCTGATCAGCTGGGGGAGATAATCCACAGGCATCCCCAGAGCCCAGCAGAGAGATAAATTAACCCCAACCAGAATAATATCACAGCAATCCCTTAATTTGTTGTTTGCTGACCCCTCCATCCAGGCCTGCTAAGCATCAATGCTCCAGAACAATGAATAAACCAGGAAATACTACAGCTGCATTTATCGACAGAGCAATGAACACACACAGGAATTATCTGCTGCACACAGCTTTCTGCAAAAGCACTTCATGAGCATTCATTTATTTGACCTCATAACACACTGAACGTCAGCAAAAAACATCTGACCTTTTAAAAGCAGACCAAAAAAAAATACTCAGGCGAGATGATATCAGAGGAACTGCAATTCCTGTTCTCAGGGCTGTGCTGAGAAGGCAAACTCGATCTCTCTGCTTAAGGCAGGGCAGAGAATAAAGATTTTTGAGCCAAGATCTTGGTGGGAAGCCTTGTTAAGAAAATGCCTTGAATAAAAACTTCAGATAAGCTCAGCTATGGCAGCTACAATTTATCAAGACACCACTTTCACACAGTCTGATCACATGTGCATGGTCTACCAAGAGCTCTGTCCTCACCAAAGTGTGGGAGAGGAGGGAAAACCATTAAGAAATGCATTCTGACATCCTGCAAGCACAGCCAGCAGCTTGTAAGGACCAATTTCTGTCTTAAATATCATTTTGAAATGTATTCAGTGGCTCCCAGCAATGCAAAACCCAACCCCTTGGATTTTTCATGTCCTAATGACAACTACATTTGAATTAAGAGACAATTACCAGCTAACAGTGCATTTGTTCTGCTGCAGAACAAAGGCACGAGGATGAGTTTGGGCTGTGCCTCTGGTTTTCAGAATGATGAGTTCATGTTCATCAGCATCCCAGGCAGTGGGCATCAGTGGAGTCATTCCACTCACTCTAAAACAGAACAAAAGGAGGTTTGTTCACTTTATCAACATGCCCACTACTGTCAGAGAGATGAGTATCTGTCACCAGCAACATCATCCATTATTTTTCTCTTCTCATTCAAGAGAAATTTATCTCTGTGATGGACTCAACCTCAATTCAATGGAAGAGAAGTTTACGCTGATTAATTAATTCACAGCAAGTCAGAAAGCTGGTTTAGACAAAAGGAAGGAATTCTAAAGCAAAAGCTTTCAACATCATTTATTGTGGGTTATCAGTGAGAGAATCAGCTGAATGTTCTGCTTGGCTGCACTGGGTGTGTTGGGCTGTCCTGATTAATCCTGCTGAGTTTTGAGCAGATCCCAGCTTCCTGATGGAAAAAATCACCACACACATTTTGCCATTTGGACAGGTTTTTGGTTCAGAATCCACCCTCCACCTGTGGGTGTCCAACACCCACTTTCCACACGAAGCTGTCAGCAATCCAGGATACACAAAAAAGGGGAGGAAGTCTGTGCCAAGCACTTGCCAGACAAGGCCACTGCGTGTACAAGTCCATATGCCAGAGAACAAAACCATCACACACAAGCCTAATTTTGAATAAAATCCATTTGCAATGCGGCTCAGATGCAAATGTTCATTGTGGCAGGACAAACAACAGGTTTGTTGGGTCTGAGAGCTTGTTTTAGGGATTATTCAGTTTTAAAGATAAACCTCAGCCTGTGAAATACTTACTAGAATATAGCAAATGCTATAGAAAGCTGTTTGCAGCAGCTCTGAAATAATCCAGCTATTTGGAAAGCCAACCTTCCTTCATTGGGGGGTCTCTTCTCATTAATATTGAAAGAGTTTGAGATGTTCTGACTCCCAGTGCAAGGAAAGCACAAGAGGAATTGGGTTTGGAGAGTGTTTTGTGTCTAAGCTGTGGCAGCCTGGGCTGCTCCAGGCTCTGAGCAGCATTCTGAGAAAATTCTCAAGGTAAGTACAGCCACATACCAGGGTTTTCTTGACAAAAACTGCCTTAATATTCCTTAATGCAGCTCGAAGGAGGAAGGCTGGTCTCTAATTGGAGTCGGGGTTTGATGCCCAGTTTTGCTTCCCTATGGAACAGAAGTTATCAGAGTGTCAGGTGTTGGACCCTGAGAGACACCTGGCACTGCTGAAGGAGCATTTTATACTCTGATGGTGACAAAAGATCCTGGTTTGGGGCAGTCCTGGAGATCCTCAGGACTGCACCAGCTCTGGGAAAGATGAACCAGATCATCTGAAGGTGGGAGGGTGGGATGTACCTCGTGGAAGGTCTGGGAGGAAGGATGAGCATCCCGAATTTAAACAGGGGGCACAAAGGAAAGCCAAGGAAGGAGCTGAAATAGCAGATGGGTGAACACAATGTGCTTCTCTCCTTCAGCATCGAGTTCCTGAAATGCACCAATTCCAAACCCTGGCTAAGGTGACACTGCAAAGAGCTCAGCAGCAGCACCAGCACTGATCCCTGAGTGTCCTTCTCCAACACCCCAGCTCATCCTCCAAACCCTGCAAGTAGGAAAAGAACACGAGAAATCGTGGACAACAGCCAGCAGGAACCCTCCGCACTGACTTTTACCAGATGCACGGACACAATTACAACACAAATAATAATATTTAACCCCTTTCCCTCCTCTGGGTGTCTCTTAGCAAGCGACTTCATCTCTTCCTGCACCGCGAGGAAACACTTCGTGGTTTTGGGAAAAAGGGGAGGGATGGAGGGATGGAGGGAAGGAGGGATGGAGGGAAGGAGGGATGGAGGGAAGGAGGGATGGAGGGAAGGAGGGATGGAGGGAAGGAGGGATGGAGGGAAGGAGGGATGGAGGGAAGGAGGGATGGAGGGAAGGAGGGATGGAGGGAAGGAGGGATGGAGGGAAGGAGGGATGGAGGGAAGGAGGGATGGAGGGAAGGAGGGATGGAGGGAAGGAGGGATGGAGGGAAGGAGGGATGGAGGGAAGGAGGGATGGAGGGATGGAGGGAGGTGACACTGATGGCAAACAGCATTCCAGACGCCTGCAGGAAGCCACTAGAGGGCATCAGGAAGAGCGGCAGCAGGAGGCAATCCCAGACTCTCCGGCCGGCCACAGGGAATCCGGGACGGGCAGGATGCCAGCCCTGCTGCACCTGCCGTGCTCCACATTCCACAGCCAGCCCGGCAGGAAAAACCCCAGTGCTGTCCCTGCTGAACAGCTCCCAGCACCAAACCCGGCAGAACTGCCAGGCTGATTATATTAATCACCTTTTAAAGGCTGGGGTTTGGTGGTTTTTTTTCCTCTTTAAGATTGTCACTCCATGTCTATCACAATTCTTCTCATCAAAAACAGACACAGCACCCCCCAAGAACCCCCCTGGGATCTCTCTGATGGACAGGCTTCCTATAAAGGCCACCTGGAAAGTACAGGAAAATGAGTTGAAACTTAAAAAGAATAAAGAGCAAATTTTAAAACTCACTTCGGGTTAGAATTTTGTTTGTCTGTGTACCTTTGTCACCAGCAAAAACACATTAAACTTATTAAAAATAAATAGTAAAAATATTTTTAAAAATGGTGCTTTACATAGTTTATTTAGGTTCTGTCAATTTGGAGATTAAATCAAATTAAAAAGTTATTTTAATAACCCGCACCAGTGCCTTTTCAGGTTCTTAAATGCAAGAAGCAAGTCTAGAAGGCTCCTGCATTCCAGGCAGGAATTCCTGTGTGAATTACAGCACTCAGCCAACTGGAAAGGGAAAGAACAGGTTAAAATAACTCAGTGAAGATGGTGCAGAGGTGCTTTTTTCTGGCTCCTGACTATAGAGAGCAGGTGACAACGAGAATTTTCTGAGTTTCTTTACAGCCTAAGGCTGGGCTTGGACCATTCAGTGTCAGAAGTGCTCACTCATCTCTCCCCCGACTCAAAGCACCATCAAACAGCACTGGGAAGCAGGCAAGGAAAATAATTCTGGATATTCTAATCAAAGCCTTTTCTTTACAATTTCATCTCCAAAAGGCACAGGACGAGCTAGGACAGACATCACCTGGCTTCATAGTTTATTACAGAAGGTTTCTTTAAACCCTTTTTTATTTAAAGGTATTATTGAAAGATTGTAATTTATTACTTTTTCCAGGCCTGTCTCTGAAACCACACGAGCAGGGACTGGAAGATTCAGCCTCTCCAAGGAATGAGTGACACCTCTGGCTGAATTCTCTTCCCACTCTCCCGAGTTGCCTGGCAGCGGTATCTTTGCAATGCAGAAGAGCCCGTGCTGCTGATAAGGAGCAGCAGGGCGAGATTACAGCTGTGAGCTGCCCACCTTCAGGTCCCTCCAGCCAAATCCAGGGCCCAGTTCCAGCAGAGGCCACTCCAGTGGTACCAAGCGCAGCAGGAAAAGTCGCCCGGAGCACGGTGATTGTGAACGAGGCGGCGCTTCCGTCTGCTCCCGCCAGCAAATCCCACTCGTGCCACAAATAAAAGCTGCAAGCTGGACTAATTTAACACACAAGTGACTCCATTTCCTCCTTTACATTCTGCAAAGCCCCAGCAGCCCCAGGAAGGGGTAAGAGTCCTGCAGCTGCATCGGCTGAGCTGCAGCTCCTCCTTTCAGACCCACCCTCGTGCTGGACAAAGCCACACGTTCAAGGTGAAGGTCACACTTGGAGCCCCAGATCGAGGACTTTGCCAGCATTACACAGACACAGCAAATTGAAACAAGACCCTTGCCTTGCTATTCTTGCACCAATCTGAACTAAATGCAGCAAGGAAAAGCTCTTCCCATCCAACTGATCATTTACTGACAAAATGGAAACGCTCTTCATCATCCCAGCTTCTCATCTTGATTTGCTTTAATTGCAAAACAGTCTGGCTGTCCAAATAAATCTCATATCATTGCATTTTCTGTGGTGCTCCTCAGACCACTTTATTATCTCCCTCTCTGGCAAACGTAGGTATGACCAGGATTCAATTACCTGCGTCTGCTTGATGGATCATCCATTTCTCCCTGATAAAGCCAGGGAACACAGTGAGAACATTTATCTATTGCAAGGATCATTCCAATATCCTCAAAGACATTAAAGAAGGCTCTGCTATAGCTGCCTGTCATGACTCACTACTACAAGCTCCCCTTGCCAAATTCCTAAGTTTTCACCTGCCCACAAACCCCACCTGCTCAGAGGGCTCTTCCAGGAACGCCTTTAACCTTGCCTTGCTCTGCCCAGCAGCTCACCTGTTACAGCACAGACACAGACTTTATTTTCTACCCTGGTACATCTGACTCTTTTCTGAGTAAAGCTGAGAATAAGATGGCAAATTCTGACCCATCTCTGCAAGAAACACTTTTAATGCAACAGTTCCTGCATTAACAAGGGACAAACTCTGTGGCATTTCAGCCCCCACCCTTGTTTCCTTTTAGCAGCACCGCGTGTCAAGGGGGCAAAGTCAGGTGAGGATTTAGAGCTTGGATCTTCACATGACAGATACTTTATAACTGAATCTAGTTTAAGAAGGTCAAGTCAGCTGTTACCTTGCCAGGTTTGGTCATTAGTTCCTCCTGGATATCCTCTCCGGCCTGCCAAGGTAGGTGAACTGACTCACCTCGCGCAGTTCTGTGACAGAACTGCCGCATGTTTGAGCTGGGAGTTCCTGGGATTCTCCTTAAGATTTCTTATTTCCCCACAGTTACTAATTAACCCCATCTTTTTTTGTTTGTGATGCTGGACAGTCTGCTTTTAGTAACATCTTGCTCCAGCCATATTTCATCAGTGAAACCTCAGAGGTTTCTTCTGGAGCTCGGCGGCTGAGCCGCGCCATGCCCAGGTCACACCACGCTACGTTTTGTCCTCGTGGTGCCAACGTGAAACAGGAGAAGTGACACCACTCTGCCTTCCCTCTCAGCAGATCCAGAAGTTCTCTGAAGGGCGAATTCAAAGCATCCTCAGCTTCTGGAGCTTTTAGTAGCCTTTGCTCGACTGCGGGAGTTTCGTTCTGTACAAGTCACAACGGCAGTGGAAAAAAAAAGAAATCTAAAAGTGATGTGGTTTTGTGAGTCAGCAGAACATCTCACATTTTAACATTCTCCACCAACACCTGGGCAGGTGTAAAAGAACCAATCTCAACATGGACCTGTCAGTGAGGAGACCGGAAGGCAGCTCAGCCGGGTTGCAATCCCATAACTTCCAGTGACTCACAGTGCCTGGCACTATCATCTGTTAAAGCAAGAGTGAAGCAGGGATAATAGCTATTTACTAAATACAGAGGAGCGTGATTAGCTTTAATTAGCATTGTCAAGTGACTTGAGATTGTCAGGTACAAGATGTGGGAGAACTAAGTCTCATTAATTATGTTATTTCCTGCAGCCTTAAGTGGCTTGCCCAGTCCAGTGACGCTTCCGGAGACGGAGCTGCTCCCGATGGCCAACACATCCCACATCAGAGGGTGGAAACGCTCCCAGACAGGCCTGGAAGATGTGGCTGTCCAGTAAAGGGTTGCAGAGAAGGAGAAGAATCAAGAACAATCAGCTTATGTGCTGCAGGACAGCCACAGACCCTGATGAACAGGGACAAAAAGGCAAAATGACATGGCAGAAACCAGACTTGGAGATAATCGACCGCCAGAATCCAGGGAGAAGAAGACCAGGATCAATGGGGGCAACAGGGAACATGATTCAGGTCCAGGGCACAGCACTCCTGGAAAACTTTTTACTCCCCTCGAAAAGACAGCCTATAAGAAATCCACATTCTCAACCAGCATCACATGACCAACAGACATTGATTTATCGGCTAAAGATCTGTACTAAAGAAATGAAAAATCTTTGAGTCAGAGTAGTCCCTCTCTTCCACAGACTCCCCTTGGCTTCTGGAAGGAAAAGGAAACCTGTCCTTAGCCATTAGCTACTGTGATTATATCTAAAAGAAAAGCCATGCAAATAAACAGGCACAGAATAGAGGGAGCATCCTGAAGGACCAACTTACAGGTCTTGATCAAGGAGGGGAAAAAGGCAGCTGTGTATCCTGGTTTCCAAGCAATAAATACACTCTGCTAAATCTTGGGCACCCTGATCAGCTCCAAAACAGCCCAGGGAACTGAAACTCTCAGTTTCCCCATTCCTGACTCCACTCTGTGATCCCTCTGCTCCAGCACTCCATAGCTGACCTCTAATGAAGACTCTGCTTAAGCTCCAGCAAACAAAGCTCTGCCAATTAATGACCAAAGCCCAACGAAAGCCCAGCTTTACTGGTGTCTCTTCTTCCACACACACACGGTCAAAGGCAAGGCCCTGATGCAAGAACAAGAAATAAATGGTTTTTTACTCCTCTGCAATCCCTGCAATGCTGTTGTAGTACCACACCAGATGAAGGAGGTCCCACTTTCTAAACTGCCAGCCAGGACCTACACCAGAGTGACCAGTTCCTTAATTAAATTCTCAGCAACAGGTATTCAATCCATGAGTCAAGGAGCCTTTGAGGGAATGTGGATTTACAGGTAGGGATGCTGTCTTCTTCAACACAACCCTGACTCAACTGCACACACCAAGCAACAAGGAAAGAAAATCATTTATTCAGAATCTATGGATCCAGAGGACACGAGGGAGCTCAAGGACCAACACAGTTTTCCCAGTTATTCCAATCCTGGCACTGGGAAAGAGACACCTGCAAAGAAAACTAAAATAATAAATAGGTAAGAGAGGCACTTGACATCTCCATCAGATGAAATCAACGTCTCTGCCCTCCCTACAGCACTCCTGACCTCAGCTTTAAAACACAGCCCTCACTTTTACACGGCCTTTCAGCAGGAAACAAGAACCAGGGATGCAGGGAGAAAAGGAGAACATCTCAACTCCCTGTTCCAGCACTGCCCTTACACAGCAAACAATGTTTACAAGGAACCAGAGGCGTGGATCCAACACGATGAGATCTTGAACAAAACCAGTGGGAGTGCTCTGCGAGGATGAAGTCACAGAACACATCCTTTCCAGGCAGAATCCTCTCACGGATTACAAGGCAAGCTCCCTCAGTATCTGCTTGTTTACAACCCTCTCACTCGGCACAGGCCTCCCTGCACTGCCCAGCTTTAAGCAACCGTAAACGCATTAGGAAAAATCCTTATCTGGAGCAGGGAGCAAGCCCTGAGGAAGGCAGTGGCAGGAAGGCAGTGGCAGGAAGGCAGGTGCTGTGCTCTGTCCCGCCCTTGCCCAACAGCACGCGAGGAACACTGGTCTGACAGGCCTTCCTCCGGCTGTTTTCTAAGACAGAAAAACGTGGGGACAGAGCCACTCCAGTAAATTGTAAGGTAAGGGGGCAAGGATTCCATTTCTTTTTACCCTACCCCGTTAAAATCACATTTTAAAAAGGAGCATTTCAAATCAGTTTCGCTTCGAAAATCAGCATTAAAACCTGAAGCTATGGACCCGTGGCTACTTCTGTCACCCCGAACTTCTCTGGCTCTTCTGGATCAAACCCAGAAGTTTCTATGGAGATGCAGAACCCCGTTACCGTTTCACCCTCAGCCCTCGTCCTCGGCGGAGCTCTGCAGAAGAGGAAGCTGCTACACCCTTATCAGACAGCAACAACACAGACGAGCCGAGTGACCCCGCGCCCGGTTTCGGTGCTCCGTGTGCCAGCACTGCCCTGGGAGGGGCATCCCCAGGGTGCCCCAAAATCCCCGTGCCCCCCCGGGCACGATGTCAGCGCTGTAGCAGAGCCACAGCTGGGCACGGCCCGGGCTCCAGGGACTCGCAGCACTGCTGGCAAATGGAGCTGCTGCCCCGGAGCCCCGGGGGACGACGCGGCACCTCCGCGGGGTCACCGCCCGAGCCCCCCGCACAGCCCGTGCCAGGCACGGGTCCCACCGGTGCGGTCGGGGCTTATGGTGCGTTCATCGCCACGGCGAGATGGGTGGCGAGGAAGGACCATCTCTGCTCCTCCTCCTCCTCCCCCCAGCGTCTCCTTGTTGATCCTCGGGTCGGTGGCACCGGACCCCTCCCGGCCGGACCTGTTGCCCCCCGCCTCCATCCCCTCGCCCGGCCGCGCACACAAAGGCCGCCGCTCGCCCAGCCCGGCTCCCCAACCGCCGGTATCGGGGGCTCCCCCACCTCCTCTACCGGCCCTGATGAAGCCCCCCCGAGGATGCTCCCCCGGCTCCGCGCGGCCGCGGGGTGGGTGGAGAGGGGGGACACGGGGACGCACGGACACAGACGCGGCTGTGGCGCAGCTGCGCGCGGCCGCTCAGCCCCGGCCCCGCCGCGCGCGGGCCGGCACGCTCCTCCTCGGCGGCCGCTCGCCCCTCACACCCTCACGCTCGCCGTGCCGCCCTCACTCACCGCGGCCGCACCGAGCGCGTCCCGGCGCGGACCGAGCGCGGCGGCCGCCGACGCGCACAGACCCCGCAGCGCCTCCCCCGCCCGCCGCCTGCTCCCTCCCCTTATACCCTGCCGGCGCTGAGCGACGCCGCCTCCAGCCAATCAGCGCCCGCCGGCACATAGCAACACGCTGCCTATTGGCTGCTGCCAGCCGCAGCCCATTTTTGCCGAGCCATTCAGAGCGCGGCGCTCCCGCCCCCTCGGCGCGCACCGGCGGGCCCGCACGCAGCG
>VWPU01007364.1:0-67834 GCA_013398955.1 Callaeas wilsoni
GGCCAGTGCCAAACCACGACACCCATTCTCTCTTTCAGACTTGTAATTCTGTATGGTCAATATCTTTGCCAGTAAGCTTGTTGTGAAAATACAACTTGAGTAGAGAACTAGTATTTTGCTGTTCGTCTTTTTTTTTTTTTTTTTTTAATGGCCAGTAGATATCAGAATGTTTTATGCCAAAATAAAGGAAATTTTTTCTCAGTGATGATAATCAGCAATGAAGCAAGTTGCTTTGAGAGACTCTGAAACTTGGTTTTGGAGATACTCAAAGCTGAGCTGGACAAGGCACTGGGCAATTTATCTGACCTTGAAATTAGAGCCAGCTTCAAATTTGGTGCTGCTCAGGTCTGTGGGTTTTACTGGATGATGAGATGATCCCATGTGTCCCTTCCAAGCAGAATTATTACAAGAATTTTACTATTATTAAATCTAGGAGATTACAGTGTGAGTCCTGAGAAGGCAGCATTATTTTCTTTGCAAATGCTGTTATTTAACAGACCAACTTCCACTGAGATACAAGATGCACAAGTGTATGAAAAACCTACAATCAAGATCTGTATTAGAAATGGTACAAAGACATTTTTGGCAAGATGATTTTTGTAGGCTGCTTTATTGCTTTAGTTTCTTATTTTAACTAAAATTATTGGTATGAGGTTGGTGAGAAATCTGGGAAATTTAAACTAAATTTAGTGAAAGCAGATTTTTTGAATCTTTGTTAGTGAGACTTAATATCATAATAAGCATTACATTACATAAGCAATAACATTATTGAGTGAAAGCATAGTGACTAAGTTTGGAAAAGGACAGCAACAGCAGACAAACTGAGGCTGAGCTGCACACTCCCAGAAGTGTTACTGGTGCCAGTTGTTATTGCTCATTTCCTGTTGCATCCAGCAGCTGCAGATTGTATCTGGAAGGTTAAAAGCTGGGAAAGGGCCAACTGGGCAAGGTTGAGATGTAATCAAAAGAGAAGATGAAATGCAGATTTAGAATATCTAAGCATTCCATGATGATCCTGTAGTTTTACCTGTATCATGGCAGTATTTTTAAAGACAGCATGCTGAGCCAAATAGCACTCACAAAATTTTAGTCTTACACATAGTGAGAATTTCTTTTTGTCAGATGGGAATATATATTCAATCATATTTAATTAAAATTAAATTCATATTAAAGGCTATTTACTGTTAGTAAGTAGACTCTTCTTCACCAGATCCAGTGCTTTTTACCAGCCCAATTCAATATTTAGCAACAGAAGAAGGAGAAATCTTTGTGTTGATTCCATAGTGGACTTTCCCCAGCCCAATGATGGATATTTCCAATCGACGTTTACTGCTGAATACAATGTCCTTTACTGTCACATGTCTTTCCCTTTCCCTTCCCCTTTCAGTACTGTGTCAACATTTGGGATGAGCCCAAATCCCAGTGTGTGATCTGACCTTCTGACATCGTAGCCCAGTGAGCTACCAACCTGGCCATGCTTCCTGCTCCGGAGAGTGAGCACAAACATCACGCTCAAGGATCATCTTCTGCCCATCTATTATTTTTATGTCTGTTCCTGCTTGTGCATTTTAATGTATTATAAAAGTCTTGCATGGGTTCTTGGTTGCCTTCCCAAAATACATATGAGGATCTGTGGATCTGTATTTATGTGGGAATAGGAATTATGTCTTTTGGAATTTGTAACTGTTGAAATTAAGAAAAATGAGGGGGAAGAATTAAAACCAGACCGAAAAGACAGTAGTAAATATGAAATTATGTTGGTCAGTGTTAAGCAGGGCAAGCAGCATTCTGAAAATAGACTACGATTTTTGTTTAAAATTATGTAATATAATATATTCAGGGTATTTTATAGTAAAGTCTTCAATTTAAACAACAGGGCAGTTTTTCAGGTGCATTAGTCCCTTTTTTCATTTAGCAGAGGCATATTTTGAAATATGCAAATTGCATGTTTTGGTTTGCTGAGTCAACTAATGAAGGAACAGAAATGTTTGCCAGAGTCCCAGGAAATGAGACTGTCTTCTGATTTGTAAAGCTGCAAAACTGTGTTAGTTTAGCACAGTGGCACTAATGGAAACATCAAGTTCTTAGGGCATTCTAGATAAGATAGCTTTGACTTTTGCTGTTTCCTGTTTTCTCCTGATATTTTGAAAGGTTAAAAAAAAAAATAATCTGCATTTCTCCACCCTTGCCTTGCACAGAGGCTTCAACTCAAACATTATTTTCTTTGGGAGTAAGTTTGTTGCTTACAGCTGCAAACAAGGAGGAAAACAAAAAAGGTTCCTTTTTAACTCCTCAGAATGGCAGTTTCAGTAAAACACCTTCAGTGGTTTCCCAGCTGAGATCAAAGGAATGAAATCCCAGCGGGCTGGGACAGTGGGGTCTATTTTTGGTAGTGAAACATCCACACAGTTCCTCTGCTTTACTGGGGATATCAGAGGAAATTGCAAATGCTGCAGAAGCTTATTCTGATGTCACAGGCTTTTGGGTGGGTTAAAAGGACAAATACTGAGCGTTTCACTTTGGATTCCTCTCTGTTAATTGCTGTTTATCAAGCAAAATTGTGTTTTTGTCTACCTCACCTATATTGTCCCAGAGATAGCAATTACTCTTTTTCAGGTATTGGGGAAATCTGTAATATGGTAGACTACATGAATAAATAAGTTCTACTTTTTCTCTTGGTTTTAAAACATACATTAAAAAATAGTTACTAGATTTTTTTCAAATGCAAATACAAAATATTTAAGCTTTTCCCACCTCATTTTCTTCCCACTTTTCAATTATTAATTACTAAAAATAAAGTGGAGCTAGAGAAAGATGTTCAGAAAGGTATAGCAGCGAGGAAAATGGGCACAATGCTCCAATTGCCACTTAAAAATGAGGAAAATCATATTTTTACTTTTGTGAAATAATTTAACATTCATCAACTACTATCAGCATTTTCCACTGCTGCAAAGCAGTTAATGCTCTGGATAAAACAGAGGCAAAGTATTAAACCTGCAGAAGCAAATAACCCCCTCCTCCTCTCACAGCTGTGTGGCATGGGTAGCACTTGATACTCATCCCCTCTCACACTGCTTAAGAGCTTTAACACTGGCTTTGCTCCGTACCTCTGTGTCCCTCTCAGCAGAGCCTCTAGAAGAATCCTGCCTCTTTTCCCCTGGATTGATTCTGCCGGTGTTGAAGAGTGGCTGCACAGGACAGCACAGTCCAGGTACAGAAATAGCCGTCTCTTCAAAGTGTTGATGATGCTGCCTCTTAAGGGAGTAAACTCTGAATGAGTTGGAACATCACAGTTTGGGAACCAAAGGGGCACTGCAGGATAGAAATAAATACATTTATTATTATCCTAACTTTGGCTTCAGCAGTTACCCAGAGAGCCAACCATGTCTGCGCAGGGAATACTATCGTTACTTAACGGACTTCAGACAGCAGACACAGATAATTTGAGGATGCTGACAAACAAAACTGCTGTGTTCTGATCCAGTGGGTGATGTTCCAAATTGGCAGCCTCGTTGCCATACAGCATGACCTTGCATCCACAGCCTGGTGAGTCAGCTGGCAGCAGGATCACTGACTCTGGAATGTGGCAGAGGGGAAGGAAAGCAAAAATACCTCGGCACAGAAAGGCATGCATGGGAAATAACTGAAGGCAAAGCAGCACCTGGAAAAGGGCAGTAAATAGAGCTTAGTAGTGAGGAAAGACTGCAGGAAACTGGGTACCCAAACACAGGAGAGCCAGGAAGGAATATCAAAGCATTTGCAAAGGGCCACAGGTACTGTGTGACAAACAAGGGCACCGCCGGGCACGCAGCGCTCACTGGTCCATGCAGGGACAACAGGAGCAATGTAGACACAGTATCTTTTTTTGTTTTTATCTGAGAAGTCACATCAGCATTTGGTTTCCTTTTTCCTGATACTTTCCTGATGTTTCATGTAGCTTTGGAAAAACACCGGAAAAAAATTGAAAAAACAAATTTTATTTAGCTATAAAAAAATAAGTATTTTCCTAATTCATGCTACTCAGAGACTAAAGAACATCTCTAATACTTTTGTATATGAAAGAAAATGTAGGATCTGGCCATCACTGATGAAAACACTGAAGCAGATTCTGAGTTGGGAGTATCAGTTCCTAGGAAGGACCTCACTCAGGTTCATGCGAGAATTGTACACAGAGGTAAATTCTGCTGCAAATACTATACAGAATTTTTACCCTGCAGTTTTACTGTCTCAAGGAATCAGAAACCTCAATGCAATACCTTTAAAAATCTCATTAATTCCCTCCTTGCTCCAACACACAAAACACATCCCGTCTGGTCATAGACATCTTTGAATATTTGTTTACTGGCTCCTTAGCTGTGAGGACTGCAGAAATGCTTGAAAACCAAGTACATCCTGAGATCTGGCAGCTGGAAGTTTTAAGTTTCCCCAAATAATGAAACTCAATAAAATGATGAACTGCCAACCTTGCTCATATGTATTAATTACAGTCTGCAACTGCCTGCACAGGGTGAAGTCCTGCACTAAGACACTGGGAGCTTTGCTTTGCCTTTCACTTACCCAGGCTTTTTTCGGTTCCTATTCACTTCCAGTGTGACAAAAGAAATTAATTTTTTATATCTTCTGAATTTTTTTTGGTCACCATGTGAACAGGGAAGCACTCAGTCTTATGCTTTTGTTTACTACTAATAAAAACAGAATGGATGAAATACCATTTTGTCTTTTAAACCCCTACCTGGTAACATCTTTTGGATTATTAGTCAAAACTGCCTAAATAAATGTAAAATATTCCTTCTGCTCCTCCCCAAATTCAAAATTAGACGCTTTCAGAGAGGCCCATTCTAACACAAATTAAGAAAATGCAAAATCCCCAACATTGTATCTGCAATTTGCTGCCCTCTACTTTCTTCTGTAAAGGCAAATTTTAAAGTACATTCAATTTGCACATAATTCACTGTGATCTAAGGTTTTTAAATTAAAAATATTTTATTAAAATTAAGGCCCAAACCAAATCTGCTTAGGCTGTGGACATTTAATAACATAAATCTTTCAAAGTGTCTGTACTTTTACAGGCAAATTTTTAAAAGAATAGCACTAGATGGATTAAAAGCTTGGAAATTTTGCTAATCCCATTTAGGGTTAGAAATCCAGACTTTAGATTCAGCAGGGCTGAATGGGATTATTCACTCAATTCTATTACTGCCTTACTATGTCCTTGTAAAGGTTAACGTAGTGTTTGTGTGCTTCTCTTTACACCATCTTTCATATGGGTCTAATTACTGTGCAGAAGATTGATGATTTCAAGGAACAAGCATTGTCCAAAATATCGTTCATGGAAGTTTCTAACGGTTTGCTGTTTCTAACTGAAGCTTACTAAGGTATAATATCACCAATATCTCACACTGAAGCCTTTTCTCGTCCGTCAATAACTTGGCTCAAGAGATGAATTCTGGCATTAATGCCTTCATTTGAGAAGAGGGTCTCTCACTCTCTCAAATATATATAAACATAACATTATGTGTCACCACATAGCTCATAGCAACAGCATATAAAGGTTTGCCTCTGAAGAGATTTACGCTGCAACAACCCTATCTGTGAAAAGTTAGGGGAAAAAAAGGAACCAATGTAAAATTGTAGGGGCCTACTGCTTCTGTTGATAAAATATTGGTTCTGCTTGAAGGAGTGTGGGGTAATGAAGTGCAAAGAACGGGATAGAATCCTCATTATGGCTGAAATGAAATGAGAGGAAATGAATGAGTAGTCAGTAGTAACTGCAATGAAAACCTTCTTTCATTAGTTTATCTTTATGTGCTTTCATAAACACGTGCATTGTTTACACATTAAAGACAGAACATGAGGGAAAGTGCTTCACTCAGCCAAAGACAGAACAAGAGTGAAACTCAAGTTTTCTGGATCAGCCACTACAAAACGATGCAAGGCACTTCGAGTTTCTCATTAAATAAACTGCATATGGTCAACTCTACAATGCTCCTTTGGGTTAAACTTCACTCAAGACCATCCAAGTTCACTCATACAAACCTTTATTAGTCAAAACTTTGTCTCAGCAAAGTCTGCTAAGTCTGCAATAAAGAGGTGTTTTGGGGAAAGGAAGAGACAAAAGTTTCTCTTTGATAAGATGGCTTGGATATTCCTGAAATCATAGCTCCGTCTTCCATCTATCATCTCAATATCAGCACGTTACCAGCAGGAGCTTCTGCAGGGAAGCAAGGCAATTGTTTAACAGTTCACAGACTGTTCCACATCTGCTTTGGACAATAAGAACAGAGCTTCTTGTACAGTTACCTCAATTCACACCCGATGAAAACCCTCTGTATAAGACCAACTGAAACTACGTTTTTGTACACTGTCATTGACATCATTCACATTTATCTAATATTCATTGCAATTTCATGATGGCAGATTTGTCTAAATGTGACAGGCACAAAGCACTTTGATTTTGCTGGTGTCTGAACTACCGTTTTCTGGGCAGACACAAGAAGAGCTTAATTAGCTGGCCCTTGCTGGGGAGGGGGCTGTCTGCAGCCTGAGAAATGGGGTGTGTGGGCATCGCAGATCAGCTTCAGACTGGTGACCGAAACAAACTCAGAGCAGAAATGTGGTTGTATTTTGCACTCGGTGCACGCTTCCCAGCCCGGATCAGTAGCGGCCGTGAGAGGATGCTCTCCCTGGAAGTGCAATATGGTACTGCCCTCTAGTGCTGTGCGCCAGACCCAGCATCGGCCACACAGCTCTAACACAGTTTTGTGTTACGACACATGGAAGCATTAGATTAAAAGATTACATTTCCTATCTGCTGCTCTCCGTGCCTTAGGATTCTGTGGAGTGACATGATGACTTTTGGTCAGGCCCTGTGATCTGTTTGGTGTTTGTATGGAGTAAAGTAAGAATGCAACAATGAAAAACTCCAAAATCAGGCAAGAGGCATGAAAGAAACTATGCTAAAAAGTGAAGGCTCTTATCTTCAGAGACAACATCAGAGGAGAGGGGTTTTTCAATGAGCCAATAATCCCCAGGCAGAGTAGGGTTGTCTTTCCCTCTTAAAATAAAACCCCCAGAACTCTCAGGTGGCTTACAGATGGCCCATCAAGGTTTTCTTGAGATCATATGGGAAAAATTTGTCAACATTCAAGACTAAGGCAATTTCTTGGTCAATATTTAGTCCCTCGACTCATAATGAAAAGAATTATAATTAAAGTTTTGCTTTATGAGACCAGCTTCTGGATGCTGATAAAACACTTGGTGGGAAATGATTCTGAACCACAAAAAAAGGCTGCCAAAGGAAAAACACATTGGAACTGCACGGACTCTGAGTACAGTTAGGTAGGATGTGACTAAAATAACTTTGGCTGTCAGCACTGAGTATCTCATGTTTATTGATGGCTGTAATTGTTACTGCTGCAGTAGGAGCAAAGTTGAAATCAAACAAAAAAAATTCATGCTGAAGTAGTTCAAAACTTGATGGAAAACTTACCAGAGTCCACGAGACTTTTGATTTGAATTTTGGGCCAGTAGCTCAAAATGCATAAAGAGAATGTAAAGCATGGCTCATAACTGGCATGAACAGTATAGAGTTAAAATATCTGGAGGAGAAGACTCATGAAAAAGTCTTTTCTGTATTTTTCTCATTTAAAACCTGTTACTTTTTCTCCAAATAGAGATGCTTGTCAGGAACTGGAAAGGTTAGGATAATTATTCACTCAATTTGAATGGTATTGGGAAAACCCCCTTAGCTATAGTGTTCTTTTTTAAAGTATACAGCAAGGTGATAAACTGAATGTAAGCAGCATGAGCTTCATTCAACATCCACTGAAATCTTTAAGTGTTCTCTTTTTACTTCAGTAGTCGTCTGACTAAGCACTGAAGGTAAAATTATAAGTTTAAATTAAAATTCAAAGTTTTTTAAGGATTCGAAATTTTGTTGGTTTTTCTTTTCAAACATGGCTCAAAGTAAAAATGAAACAAATGACATTTCTCTCATCTCTTTATTTTGGATGAAACCGATGCGTTCTTATTTATGCTTTCCTTTTTACTGAAAAAACTGAGTAGTTACTTCGTGGTTTGTCCCACTGAAATTAAGTAGTTTGATAAATTCTGTATCATACCAAAATGTGATATTGTAAAATTGCATTCTTTTACTGACAAAGGATGAAATGTCACACCAGCTGCTGCCAAATGCAGCCACTCATATTTTTGTAAGACATTTGTGACAATCTCTTATTATAATGAGTTTTATATAATTTAGGTAGCTGTCTTCATTTTTCTGTTTGGTGAAAGTACACCTTAAGAAGTAATTATTTTTGTTGTTTTTTCCAGTTAATTGAATTACATAGCTTGCAACTAGAGTAGGAATAATACTTCAGAGTTATTTCTAGGAGAGCACAGAGGAAAGCAACACATTGTCATAGTTCAAAGCAAATTTGTATTTTTAGACCCTTCTGCATTACAACATGCAAGAACCCTACAATAACATCTAGCCAACATTCAGCCCAACTTCACCCTATAGCAAGTGGAATGCTAAAAATGGTAAAATCCAAGTAAAATTTGTAACATTTGTTTCTTGAATTTAATAAAAATACCAAACAGGAGTGCTGGTGAGATCTGCAACAGTCCTCTGGTGTTACAAGAAGCAGATTACAGATCAAATCTTCATTTCCTTTTGCTCTGCATTGGGCTAACATTTTATGGCCTTTATAAAACAACAGAACCAGTGGAATGCTGTCATTTTGCAGTGTTGTGTGTAAGAATAGCCCAGAATCAATCCTGTGTTGGATTTACCATTCAGCCTGCAAGTCATCCTCACTGCTGCAATGATTGCAGGAACTAATCATTTACCTCTGTGTTACCATCATAGGATACAGCAGGCATGTACCTATAAAAGATCTTCTTGAGGAAAGGCCTGCGAGCTTGGCTGCTCCCTCCCCTTTCTGGTCCCTCTCCCATCTCTGTGTATATTCAAATCATCATTCAGGCTCTTCTGAGACAACGTTTTCCAGCATCAGTGTCAGTTCCCGTCTCCCGGCATCTGCCCGAGATGGATGACCAATAACAGGCTGGGAATGAGCTTTTTATTACTGGAATTCCTTGTGCAGTGCAGACCCACTCAGTCAATAACTCAAACCAGGCATACAAATCTCCTGGCTTGGCAAAGAATTCATCTTCCCTCAGGCTACCAGAGACTGAAAAGAGCACCTAAAAACCTGGCCATTAGCTGGCTCTTTTCTTTGCAATGTACATAAGGCCAAAGCAATAGCAAATGAAGTTCTTTCCCACTGAAGAGAAACTATTTGTTTTTTCTAAGCTGCAATCAAAACAGGCTTGATAGGCATTAGTACAAGAATATTGCTTTCAAGTCAAACGTTTTCCTATTGTTGCAACCATAGCAATGGAATAAGAAACTGAGGGATGAAGTAGCAATCCTGGGAGCTGTTAATGATGGCTCTGAAGCTGGTTTTGTTCTGTGACCTTAATGAGAGGTGTGATGCAAGAAGGGAGGCTGCTGAAGCATGGAGGAAACAGCCTCCTTCACGAATCAGACTTAGTTAAAATCAGCTTCCAGAAAAGATTGAGTCAGACTAATTCACAAAGTTAAGGCCATTCCATCAAGGAAACAGAAAACAAACATTCAGTTGCTGAATAAGCAGCACTACTCTACTGATCCATCAGACTTTTTCCTATGTCCTCTTTGGAAAGACCAACATCTTTCTTCTACAGTGATTGATGTCATGTTAACTTGGCAACACAGTGGTAGCTGCAGAAGCTGGTCCAGAAGACTATCACCAGAAATGGATCCAGTTTGAGAAATCTATTATGCAAGGACTTAACTACAAAAATGAAATAGCTGGTCTGAAGTGTAAAAACCAGCCAGAAAGATCATAATTGTTGATTATAAGCTCAGTGAGTCTTACCAACCAAATATGCAAATACTTCCCTATCTGAACCTGAAAAAATCGGAGCACACTGCGACAGTAGGATGACTTTCCTTCAGATTATATCAAAATGATGGACGGGAATGATTTGTGGCATGGGAAAGTTTGCTCTTGTCACAAGGGAAAGAGCTACTAAAAAAGCAGCCTTGGGTTGTCTCAGGGGTAAAGGTTTTCCTGAATGAGATTATTCATAGAGAATTAGTTTTTATGGTGGGCATTTTATTATTTTCTTTTTCTCTTGAAAATTCCATCCATTCCTTGTGATTCATTTCAGATGTTCCAGATGAATGAAGCATATCAAGGTGCCCTTTTGTAGAAAAATTCCAGCAGCATCTCAGTAAACTCGCCATCACTGTAAGTAAATCCAACAATCAGAAGATTACTAACATTTGTCAAAAATGTTCTGTCTTTTCCGTCCTAATCAGCTAAATACTGGAATAAATGGCATACTTTGAAGCAAATCCTCCACATCCCAGAGTGTATGTATACGTTATATATGGTGCAATTAATTTCTCTCCAGGCAGATGAGAACACTCGTGAGCAGTCTGCACATTTAAACTATTTCCTGAGCTGTATCTGCCAGGAAGGACACTTTTCAGGGGAAGCTGATTGCCGCTTCTGCTTTATTGTACTCGCAGAACAGGCTCATTGCCATGGCTGTGCTATACCAGGGTTAGTGCACCACACTGTCTGCTATACTTCAGCAGTTCTATTATATTAGCATGATTATAATCTGAGTTTCCATTCTCTGGAGCATTTATTCTTCTAAATTTCTCATCAGTGATTCTGAGGAAAATAACGCTTTTTTTTTCCTATTAAAATATCCCATGTTTATGTTTTCATCGATGGAAAAGGCTCTTTTAAATCAACATTTAAAACCATATCTAATAATGTCTGTTTACAAAATCTTAAGCCAGTTTGGGATGATGATTAGATGATTTAAAATTCAAATTAAAAAGAAAGATACTATCACATACCATTAAAATTTCAGGACATATGCTTAGAGGGCTATATTGATAGATGATGTTCTTGTCTTTCTTCCAAACTGTTCTTCAGATCATTCTGAATCTTCTCTGGAGCTCTGATATTCTCCTCCCCAGAGAGACTGACGGAGGTGAAGTGGTGCACTATATCCCACCAAATGCTTTATATCTCCAGCCTCACATTGTCTCATGTCCATTTAAGAATACAGAGGCTTCTAAGGGTTGTCAGGAGGCATAAAAGCTATGGGCAAAGAGTTTTCCGTGCACAGATCATATGGATGCAGCTTCTGTTACAGTGGGAGTGTGGCAGTATTCGCTTTCAAGTTGTTTCTCAGCCAAGTCTACAAAGTGAGGATGATATGATGACATACTCAGTGGTCACAGAAAAGCTGTTCAGTTGTTCTTAGAATCTGTGCTGGGTGTAAAGTAGAGGTTTGTTTGGCTTTTTTACACCTATGAATGTTGCTTCTTCGCAACGCCTCTGCCCCCCACCTTTGTGAGTGACTTGGACTTTATGTTATTTCATTTCTCTGTGGCTTTCAGCACCAGACAAAAAGGGAATTCTCCCTTTCTCCACTCCTGGTCAATTTTAATAATTGCTATGGACCCTTGGCCACTATGCAGTAACAGATGCTGTGAGTCATGGAACTGGACTGCACAGCACTGACATTCTAAAATATAATCCTGATGAGTACTGAAACAGCTAAATCCCCTCAAAACAAAACAATAAAACCAAACAGACTAAACCCCCAACATTATGGCCTTCGAGACAATCCCAAGGCTGTTGTAAATCATCACTACCTGCTCTGACTCCCATGTGATTCTGACAATGTCAGCCCTCTGAGACTGGTCCTCCTCATGCAGTAATGTGGAGAGTATTATGCTTTAACACAGGTCTAAAAAAGGGCAATTCTCATTTTGACTGCCCTTCTCCATTTTTAACAGGACAGTTAAGGAAGGAATGGACTGTTTCCTTTCTTTTAAATAAAGTATTTTCCTTCAATCCCCTCTTCTTGAAAAAAAAGTAGGAATTGCAAAGGCAGCTTTAATTTTCACTCTTTGTTTTTCTTGAAAGATAATTTTCTTTTTCAATGAAAATAGAAACAAGCAGTTGAAGATAGATCTTCCTCCAGAGAAAATACAATTAGAAAGCAGTTTCCTCAAGGAGGAGTGATTCAATAAATGACATTCATCCGTTTGAAGACACAGGATCTTTTAGCATAATTAGAATGGGCTCATTTTACAGCTGAGTACTTTGTGTCTCTGCCCTCCCACCTTTGGGTATTGTGTTTCACTGTGCTGTCCAACGGCTGCCTAGAAAACACTGAGGCCAAGTTTGAGACATCGCCTGTCTCAGTCTTTCCATTTTGAATGATTTCTAGTTCTGGATCATTGGAAAGTGCATGCTTTAGATAAGCAAAATTTATTTATGAATCAAATGGGCAAATCCTTGCTTAAGCCGTTAATGTTCTTCCTACTTCGCATCCCCTCCAGATTTGAATCACTGAATAATTTCTTGCTTCAAATTCTAAATACTGAAGCCTATCGTTCCTTGTAGAAAAATGCTTATACATTTCCTTCCAGAAATCACTGGAAGTATGAGTTTGGTCTTTGTATACTGCATGTGAAGTGTCCCTTTGATGTCTTTCAGATTGCACAATACCATACAAGTGCAAATTCTTTCTGTATAACTGCAGTAATTGTCAGAAACTGCAGACATTGCAATAAACTGTTGGAGGTGGAAGAAATCTCTTCTTGCATAGAACAGTTAATTTGAATTTGACCCAGAGGAAATGGAAGGATCTACATGCTTAGCATTAAAGAAATTATTACAGTGATCATGGACTTCTTAGTTGTAGAACTCACAAAACAAAAGTGCCTCACTGTGTATTTATTCCTGTATGTGCCTGTTAATTTTACTGTGTTTAAGACGGATTTTACTGTATTTAAGACAGATTTTAAAATGACAATGTGTTTGTAATGCAAAGGATGGGAAAGAGTGAACTGGTACAAATCTAAACACTTCTGCTATTTTAAATAGACCAAGAAAGACCTATTTCAACTGAAAGTCTGATTAACTAATTCCAACCTTTTCCAGGTTAGAGATTCCATCCAATTCTTTTAAATAATTTGCCTGTCTAAAGATCTTTCCGAAGCAAAATGACTGTCAATCAAAACAGTCCAACTGATTTTTCATTGCATCTTTATTGTGAAACTGAACAGAAATGGCTGTCAGGGATTTCAGTCTGTTCTGGTGAAGTTTACACTTTTCAAATAGTATACAGCTATATGAGCAGGAGTTCAAAGAATCTACTTGTCTCATAGAAAGATTAATGTTTTGTTTTCCATTTTAATACCAGAAGTCAAGGCTATTCAGTGTCAAGAAGTTTTTCCACACTGAAAATGTACAGCTGTAGGATGTCACCAAGGCCACACAAAACTCATGGAGTACCAGCTGGTTAGGGGTGTATCCCTGATATCCAAAGGCACGACAACTAAGGACACCAGAGTTTAAGTTCCTTTCTTCCAATATGAGTACAGACAGGTATTCCAGATCTTGATGCCTCCTCTGGGAAATGAAAAGCAATCTTTTGTTCCCTCAGATGGAGTCAGTGTATGAGCCGGAAAGTCTATTCCCAATTTCAGTAATACGAAGCACTAAATAACTACTAACTGTGCTGCAAAAAGTTGAGTTTTTCTGTGTCATAAGCAGCCTGGAAGCTACTCAGCTCTACTTCATTAATAACAATAATGATTTACTGTGTTAGAATCTGAAATGTTTTCAGATCTGCCCTCTGCCTCATGAAACTTCAAGATTAGGTCTGGCACAAACAAAAGGCTGCTGCTACAATGCACGGAGAGGTGCAGGAGCCCCAGCTGGTGAGCATTTCATTTATCAGCATTCACCAGTGAAAGGCCCTTTTTGTCTGCAGTACATTAGAGCGAGTAGGAAAAACTAATAGCTTTGCCTTCAGGAGGCCAGACAGTCTGTAGACAAGCACTGCGCAGATCTCCAGACCGCCCCGCGAAGGCTCCTCAGTTCTTGCCCTCAACACTCCTATTATTCCCTGGCAATTGCTGCCAGTTGGCTTGGTAACCGTGGACATATTTGAACAGCTGAATTCTTCCCTCAGTTACACTTGGCACCGCCACGGGCTTCAGGGGAGCTACAGGGTGTAACTGAGGGCAGAACTTGGCTCCCGGCATCCACTACAAACCAGGGCAAGGCCACCAGTTGCATTTCTACCCTTAATGCTTTAATCCATCGCATTAGTGAGAGGAACCGAAAGCACGCACGGTATCACCTTGCCTGAGAAAGCCCTCGGGCATAAGAAAATGCTGCGCACGACGCTCTGCCCACGTGCCAGCCCCTTTCTGTGACAGAAGCCCATTTCTCATGCCTGCAGTGTGGGCTCGGTGTCACTCACGCTGCACCGATCACACCGAGCTCAGCCAGCGTCTGGAGCTGGGCTTGAAATGCTGCTTTGTTTTAATCGCATATTTTTATTTCATGAAACAGACCTAAGTATCCTGAAACTAAAGGAGTGTTTTTTCATGCTGCTATAATTTGTGAAATAATGAGACATTTTGGTCTGTTAACTCCTCTTAAGTCTCACCACAATGTTATGCTTTGACTTCATTTGTGGTTGCAAAATATTTACTTTTCTCTTTAGCAGATTATATGAAGCTGTGTATTTTGTCTTGGGAGATATATACATATATTTATATATATTTAATCTCAGTAGAAGCTGTTAGTAAAGCTACTTTTGTGCTCTGATCTGGTTTTGGATCCTCTTTAAAAATATTTACCAGGATAATGTGGATTTATTTGCTGATGCAATCTTTTCTCAAAAAAACCCAAAAGGTTGACATACTAATAATGTGGGATTTTTTCACCATGCAGGTCGTATGTACACAAAGAAGTCCTCACTTGTATGGGGAACAAATTCCCCAGACAATTATTTGGTAGTATTAAACCTTCTCTCATTGGAGATTATTAATGGAAGGTGGTATTTCTAAAATTTCCAGAGGGAGTTAGAATCTTAAGCCTTCTAAAAAGTCAGAGCAAGTTTTTACTAGGTCAAACTCCAGAATAAAGGAGACAGTACAGTCTACTTAGGATTTAAACAGCAGAACACCGGGGCTTACTTCCTTTCCTTTTCCATCAACATCCAGTCATCAAAAACCTGATCATCACTCACCAACTGAGCTGCTACCCAAGTAAAATTCCGACAGTGAAGATCTGATGCAAATCTGAACAGCTACAACATTCGGGACACTTCTGACTCCATATATGAGCCATCTGGAGTTACACTTATTGCTTATGCTCAATAAGACTATGAAGTAATTAACAATTTAATTAAATGTTTGTAAGAGGTTATGATATCCTTTGAGAAAAACAACTGTATATCTAGTCATAATTCTCTGCCCCCACACTTCCAGTGACAGTTCAGATCTGACTTCCTCAGTGTCTGGGAATGCCCCTTCACCCGTGTTTTCCATGGTAATTAGAGCCCATCACACCAGTTCCTGTCTCTCTTCATGCCCTATCAGCTTAATGCCTTGATGTCTCCATCAGTGCCATTGTCTTGGGGACTTCTCTGGTTTCCCTACTGAGTCCCTGCATTTTCACAGGTAGCTTTTCCCACAGATGGTATTTTCCTTGCTTATACTGAAATGCAGTTTCATGTTCTCACCATAGTGAATGTTGCAGACTCCTGTCAGGATCTTAATTTTTCATGCCTTGTCAGTCTGTAGGTGATCTGCAATTCCTGTCACTTAGCTTACATTTTTCTTTCTGCCTGACCTGAAACCCTAGACTTGAGAAAAGTAGATTTTCAGAAGTCTTTAGGCACCTAAAGAAAGGTACCTTTTTACATTAAAAAGGGACTTAAATAAGGTATCTAATTCCTGTTGACTACCAATGGAAAAGTATTTAAAATATTTAATAATTTCTAACAGTTTAATTAGCTGCTCCCAAGTGTTGTAGAGTCTCTAAAACCACTTTTGACAATAATAACTTTTCCTTTTAACTTGTGCATTTTTTCCAATTGTGGAAACAGAGAAAGAACCCAGATATAAACATGAATCATATACACTTTAAAGTCCCTCTGTATTGGAGAAGCAGGATAAAGGAGGGGTTTGTTGTACTTTCTGTTTGTGGACCTGTGCTGCCTTTGAACCCCAATTCCAGCTATTGACAGTCTGCAACTGGGAATCTTTATACTAAGTAGCTGTATTAGGGAAGAGACTCCTAAAAAAGATAATAAAGTAATTCAAGCTGAGCCTAAACTCCACCTTTTTTGGTGTTTTCGTTTGGGTTTTTTTCCAGAACTTAGAGATAACATAAATGCCTGACCTTTGTTTTCACTCTTATATGGTTTTAAGGCAATTTGGGGAAGGGAGGGAGAGGAGGGATGAGTGAAAGGGAAATTTTAGTTTTTCCATGAGACACATCTTGGAGAAAGATGAATTAATTTAGGAAACAAAAGATGCATATGTTTTCCAAATGTCTCGGGGTTTTTTGAGTTTGTGAGGGAAAATGTGTTTTATTGTTGTCTTTGATATCTCATACTTTCTCCTCTAGAGTTCCAGGATTTCTGAGACTTATTTTACATAGGAGCCACAAAAGATGGATTCAATGCGACAGTCTGACACTGATCTTGCACCTCCAGACGACAAAATTCAATTTTGCTGAGAAACCTCAATCTGGTGATTCTAAAGCAAAAATTAAAATCTCCACTAAAGAACTTGAATACAAGCACTGAGGTGATCCTACAATAATCATTTATATTTTCATCAAAGGCTTTGGGGTCTAGCCAGGGATGAAATCCTACACAGTAATACATACCTAGTGAAAGCATGCCCAAAAAATGCTGGGCTAAGTGAAGTGAAACACTACATAGTCATCCTGCTTTCAAAGAGTTTAGCCAAGGCTTCCTTTCTTCCAGTGATAATTTTCTTGGATGCAAAGAAGAACAGCAGATGCCCACAAAACTTTTACCATGCAGTGCTTTGTCAGTGTACTCCAGAGGGCAGCATGGTAATACTACTGAAATCGTCTATCAAGCCATACAAGTTTCCTCTGATTTTTCACATTAAAAATAAACCTTAAATTACTTACTAATATTTTTACACAGAGGAGCTATCCAATATATGAAAGCAACATCTGAAGAAGTGCTGTTTGGACTTCTTAGGTAACTATATAAAGTGATTTATAAGGAGATAAAGTTTAAATTTAAAATATTAAAATAATATTAAATAAAAATAGCTTTCATTATCTTTAAAAAGTGTTTCTTTTTTGATGGTTTTCCTGCTCAGCCTCAATTTTGGATGACAAAAAAGTTTATATACTAACTGCAAGTATAATATATTCTGTATTAAGTGCTTTCTTCAAAGTCAAAGATATATATGAAACCTTTGCTTGATAGTAAATTCTATAATTTTTAGTATCTAAGTAAGGTAATTTTAAAAAAAAAATCAAACTTCTTAAGAAGTTTTACTTCACAAAATATTCACTGTGCTCTTGGTGCTTCTTGATACGGCAGCCTAAGAAATTATTTGTTTTGGTCTTTATATTTAAGATAGATCTTAAGGAAAATCACAGTTCTTTACAGGACAGAAAAAGCCTACAAAGGGTCAATTACAATATTTGACAAGATCATATTATGGGAGTAAAATGTGTCCCTTCTACCATGGTCCTCAGTATGTTAATCTGGCAGGTAGGCAGGCTCCAATTCAAAGTGTGTATATGTACACTTACAGGAAATATGCAGGTGCCAGAAGGCTGAACAACTGAGAATCAATTGCCACCATCACAGTACCATTAGAAAACTATTCCTCAAGAATAATATTATATAAAATTACAATAGGATCACATTCCAATTGTTTTGATAAAGGGACTACAATATGGGGCACTGTTTAGGATTGCCAGGACTGGCCATAAAATGCTGAAATTAAGCCCCAAACTATATGTAGTAGAAAGCTTCTTATAAATAATGCCAGCAAGACAAACGAGAATCCCTATATTTGGCAACAATTAAAAAGCTTATGGTGCGTTGATTGTCTTATTAAGGATTTTTTCATGGTTTTGTGCAGTGAAGTAGTAATTAAACTAAATTTGCTGTTCCAGAAACCATTTATTGCCCCTATGTCTACATAGAGCAGACTATACTGAAAGAGACCATGACTTGCATTTCAAAACACGGTTTGGGCTTTCTCTTCAGTGGTTGTAAAGAACCTGGTATGGGTCTCTCACAAGTGATCTAATGAAGCCAAAAATCTACTTTTAAGTCAAATTTTTAGACTGCTGAGTCTTATGCCTAACACATCAGGGGCCTTTCCCAAGCAATTCTTAGGTCATTTATGATGACTTCAGTAATCCAATGCAGTCTTAAAGTCAAAGGAAGTCCTTGTGTTTGATGAGCTTTGAAACAAGCCTTGCAGTCCACAGGTATTTTCATTCTGTAAGTTTTTTCCAGAGTACTTTAGACACAAGAAAACTTCCCAAGGAATTCTGGGGAGGTTACCTTTTCCGGTGTAAGTTTTAAGTAATCAGGATCTTTGTAAGAAAAAGTATGCAGATCACTTTTGTGCCAAGGCCTTTCCAGTCCTAAGCAACACCAGGGCTGTACCAACACAGAGCACTCAAAGATGCAGCAACACTTTTAGCCACAGTCTCTCCCAAAAGAAAGATTAGTCTGGGGAAATCAGTAATTATAATCTGTACCTAATTAAGCTTAAAGAATGGTTGGCTAAAGAGAATATCTTGCAAGGGAAAACACATTTTCTGCAGTCTGAAAAGACATAGACACTGCCATAGTATGTTTTTGACAGTTTACTAACTTTTTCTGCTAGACCTGACCATAGACATGGGGATTTTTGGCTGAGTTCCGCTTCAACTTTTATCTGTGTCCTGCAGGTCCAGCAAAGCTGCTTTCATTTCCCTTTGTCCACTTGCTTGCTGTGAAAATAAGTTTTAATAGCCCAGCCAGGAATTGTAATTTATGTCACTCAAACTGCATACAACATTTGCTGTCCATGTATAAATATGCATCAACCTGGGCAGCTACAGCATTGCTTCTCCCTGGAATAATTCATGTCTTATCCTTCCATGGGCATCTACAATAATCACAGTGGACATGTAGACATAAAAAACACAGCAGAGACAAATTGTGAAAAAACTATATGGTAAATATGTATTTAACTGACCCCTTCAGTTAAACAGCAATAAAAATATTCCATTATACAATAAAAGTAACAGTATGGGTTGTCACAAAGAGTGTCACAAAAGAATGCTCTTGAAGACATAATATTCCCTTCAGACATGAGATCTGTATTTGGCTCCTCTCATAAATATTTTCTGTTTCACAGAGGAATAACCACCTTTTCCATGCTTTATTTCTCACCCTCTGTCTGTTACACTAAATCAAGATTGTTTGGGACAGAGGCTGTGTAATTGCACTCTTTGTAGAGCCTTGTAGCAGTATTGGCTGATGGCAGCTGAGGCTTCTGAGTGCCGTCTGTAAAATAAACATTCTTGGTTTGATTTGGTTTCACTGCTAACACTTTAGGTCAGCCCCTAAGATACATTAATTTTTAATTTAAACACATTAAATGTGTGTCTCAATTAAAACACACCCTTTCAATGCTTGCTTCTCTGTTGTTTCCAGCTACACGCTAATTTTTTTGGCCCCCATTTACACAAAATTTAATTTTCTGGTTGTTATCTGGAGAATTTCCATAGCAATTTAAAGAGCTTTTTTTTCCTTGCTGCTGTGGGTACGCTGACTTTTTCCAAAAGACACCTGCTCTGAAGTTAATCAGACTCTTTGCCACCTTCTTACCCTCTTCCCCCATGATTTCCACAGAATAAAAGCATTAGTCAGTGGCCTGTAATTATCTTAATTCACTGGTACTTTCCTTGGACCAGCTGCATGAGGGACTGAAAACGGCACAATGAAAAGACTGAAGCAGACACATACAGCATCAGAAGAGTGAGCTACACACACTTGTACACAACTGCACATGCATCACTTAGCCACAATACAGTTAACACTCTTGCCCCAAAGAAATGATGATCCAAGGCATTTTGCAAACTTCAAACAAGTGCTCTGTTGTCTGTGTTGCCAATTCTCTCACTTCCTACCAAGAACCCTATAACTTATGATATCTGCCTAAAATCTCATCTCTGAAAGTCGTAAGTCTGCATGAGAACATCCAGATTCCTTTTGGGAAAAAAAGTTTCTGTCATTGCAAAGAAAAAGACTGGAAAACATGACACGAATGTTTCCTTAAGGCTCAGTAAACAGAAAGCAAAGTAAAAAATACCTTTAAAAAAAGTTCATTGGTTTAAAAATCAATTTTTTAAAACTTAAAGGCCAGCCTGATGATGTTTTAGTACTTCAGGCTGACAGAATGATCAGTGGGACTATTCACAGATTATAAAGATAAAAATGTGCTAAAGATCTTTGTCAGATCTGGGCCTACAGCCAGCCTCTCACTCCCCAAGAGCATGTCATATGGCACTACTTCTAAATTTGGCTCAAATTTGTTTTGGTGAGTGCAAAATTTGTCTAGATCCAAAGCTAGTTCTGCATCTATCATTTAAAGCTTTTCCATCACATGTAGAAACCTCCAAATAAATAAAATTTACAATGAAGCTTTTATCTGGATGTAGATGTGTTTATAAGAGTGAAAGCAAAACAACACTGGGCCGGGATCCAAAGGCTGATACCTGAGCTATAAACTATCACTGAACACAGTATTTAGTAAATTAACTAAAAATATCTACCTCGGTTTCACTGCCTGAAGTCAGAAAGCATTCTCCTCTTCTTGCCTTGACTTCAGTTTGCCCCCATAAAGCCCCAGGGAATCAAGATAAAAGCAATAGCAGAAACTGAAAGGGATAATTTCCTTCCTCTCCATCATTTTCCATGTAATGCTGGCAGTTCAATCTGCAAAGTAACGGTTAGCAAAAGAAATCTTTGACAATGGCTGCCTATCTCACATTGCAGCCCCGTTCTCCCCCTTTATAACTGTTTGTGCTAAATCAGTTTTTATTTGCCACCTGGAAAAAGCCAATGCCCAAGATGTGGATCCACCGTGCATGCAGTGCCTCCCTTAACCCCTTCCAAACTCCAGAAAACTCAGAAAAATATGTGGAGTTTGCTCATCTCTCAGTAAAAGCACAAAATATAAAGACGAAAAGGAAATAAGTGCCAAGCAGAAAAGGGTTCTTTCCCTTGACCTGCTAATACACACAGAATATCACAAAAACAATCCCTCTTCCCATCCCTTCTTGAGGGAGTCTTCCTTCTGTGAACCCATTTTGCTCTGAACAGAGGGAGAAAGTGACACCAAAACAGACAACGTGGCATTAAAGTGTCACCCTGGTCCCTGAAGAAACCTTGGCCCTGTGACTGGACCATTAAAACCCTGAGGAATTCTCTAAGCAAGGGCCTTCAGCTCAGTGAGAAGGCCAGGCAATGGCCCTCCTCTTGGGCCCAACGGCTGAAGGGCACAAAGCGGATTTCTAACCAAACCCACCTGCACGAGGAATGGGGTTTGTGGTCCCAGCTCGCCTCAGCACAGCCCTGAGGTGCTGCCGGCCATGACACCGGGCCCTGAGGGAAATCTGCTGCCACCTGAGGGAAGGCTCCTGTGCCGTCACCTGAGGGAAAACTATTGTCACCTGAGGGTAATATGCTGTCACCTGAAGGAAAGCTGTCACCTGAGGGAAATCGAGTGCCATCTGAGGGAAAAGTGCTGTCACTGAGGGAAAACTGCTGTCACACAAGGGAAAACTATTGTCACCTGAGACATGTGCTGGAGTGCAGGGAGAGAAATGCTTCTGGCAGGCCACATTCCCAATAAGTTTCTGAAATATTTGTACAACTTAGTGTCTCCTCCAGGTGACAGGGTAAACAGAGGCAGGGAGGATATAGAAAGGGGATGTATTGTCAAAAATAAAATGTTATTCTGTAGGTGAGAAAGCCTAGAAACCAGAGATGGAGCTGTAAGCCCATGGAATGCATGCTTTCCTGGACGTTAATCAGCAGGGCCTCAGCAGCCCAAGGGAATTGTTTGGGACTGCAGTGAGTCTTTTGAGAGGTTAATGGTGATAGAGCCAGATTTCAGACATCGTTCTTGTTTACTGCGCTCCTTCCCCACAGCTCCACAGTCCCCAGGGCCGGAGGGCAGCCGCGGGATGGGATCCAGGGCAGGGCTGGGCTGGGGGGCTGTGGATGCTGGTGGAAGCTATGTGGGCTCCTGGGTGAGCTGGGACTGCTGAGGCTGCACAGACACTCCTCCAGCCTCCACAAAAATCTCTGCTTAACTTTTAAGATGCAATTTTGAACTTCAGCCACGTGATGGCCACATTTAAAAATTCAGTCTCAGATAATGCTAGTGGTGTAGTGGCCGAGATAATGAGGCCAAAATATATGTGGTCCGAAAACCCTCTAGGCAGCCCCACACAGGAGGATGTTCGTGTATGGGGCTATTTTGATTGTGTAAATATTTATTTCAATACCTCTCTGAAACAACTGTATAATGTAACATGGAGAAGAGGCAAATGCCGCCACAGCTGAGGTGGCATTTCCAGTTTAATGCTCTGGTCCCATGGCCTGGGATGTGGTGGCTCTTTGGCACCCATGGCCTTGGATCCCAGAGCCTCAGCTCTCACTGCAGCTGGGACGTGACCCCTCAGAGGCTTGGAATAAATGTAGCTTTGCCTATATATACTTGTACACAACATAATAATATAAAAAAAGAAATACTATAATAACATCATAGGAATATAATAATAGAAATATAATTGCACACAGTTTGTGAAAGAACTAGCTATGGTGTAGGACAGTGGTTAGCCAATCCATCTCCGAATTTCAATATTGAAAGAAAACACACTAGAATATATTTTGAAATTTGTTAAGTTTTTAGATTTATAAAGAAATGTGGAAATCTAATGGTAATTTCAAATAGAAAAAGGTAAGATGCCATGTGGAAAGTGGGTGCAAAATTGGCATTCTGAAATTTTTCAGATTTAATTTATTATTGAATAAAACATTAGATAAATCCAGACTATTTTCTTGGCTCTTGCAAATTTATGTTTTGAGCCTTTGATTGAACCCAAAACTATTCTGGCTGAATGGCTCATGGTCTGAGCCTTTTACCTGAGAAATGCAGACCTGCAGTGCTTTTGACCTTTTATTTATTTTGAAAGTGTTAACCTTCAAATGATTCAAGAATATAATCTTAATGGATGCAATTTCCTCTTGCAATTTTCTTCTGACATGGCACATTCAAATGTTGTGGGACTGACTGTCATTGTTTGTACTGGAGTTCTTTTGCTCCTACCATAACTTCAGGATTACAAGGGCTCATTAGCAGGATAATGGCAGTGTTACTTCAAACAGCATGGTTCCTTTTAATTGTCTTGAGATAATCTGACCTTTTTTTAAAAGGTAATCAAATAAGTTTATTGTTGCCAAAAGATCTTGGGAAATAAAAGCAAAAGAGGCTGCAATAGTACTGAATTTAAAAAAGCAAACCAAAACTGACATATATTTTACTGCTAAAATTTGATAAGATCTGGACAATTAAAAATTCATACTTCTTTGCATTACTTTAAAGTTTCTTGGTGGTATTTTTAGACATTTGAATATTTCTTTTAAACGTAATATGAAAAGTCTGCTGAATATTTTTTCAGCAGAAAGTAGTTTATCAAATACTTTGGGATAGTCTCATGAAAATTCATGAGGCTCTAAAAACTTAAAAACTTGAAGGAAAACTACAACTTAATTTGTAGTATTTCAGAAGTTTGGGGTTGGAATTTGGTTTTATTAAAAGCTGGTTCATTTGGCTGGCTTTTTCTGTTCAACTCCATGTGTATGTGAAATGATGGACAAGAAGAGCTATTTATTGTTCATTCCTAAATTTTAATCTCTTTGAATCATTGATCAATAAAATCTAAAATGACCTGTCTTCACTTTGGCCACTATGAGTTCTGGTAGTTGCTCATCCTTAATAATGAAGAAAATGTGCTGCAAATATTACTAACGTTTGCTTTCTTCTTTCACTCCTTTTTTCCCTTTCCCTCCACTTTGACTGTGGCATTGAATACAGCTGAGACAGAGCTGGTTCCAAACTCTGGTACTTATTTTTGGTTCATTAATTTTTGGCAAAGAAGGGACGCTTAATAGGTCTGACGTTCCGAGCTAGGTGGTGATTGATCAAAAGTCTGCACAGTCAATGTTGTTATTTTTTCCAAATTTGTAAGTATGTTATTCCCTAGGAGCCCACAAAAACAAAGCAATTAGTCTGGCTTGACAGGAATGATGGTGGCTAAACCAGCATCAGAAGTGAAGGGATTCCATGGGATTACCTTTTCCCTGTCTTAGGTCTGCTGCAGTCTAATTTACAAAATGACAAGGTAATGCACGTTGTATTTAAAGTGCGTTATCTGCATTATACCAACTGCACTCTTCAGGAATGTGACATTGTTAAATGAGATTTCCACACACCTACGGGAATGAGCAGACACTGTATTTACTAGCCTAGTAAAAATACAATCCTATATCAATAACACCCAGTCTCTCTCTCCATTTCTTCCTGTTTGTGTTGTGTGTCTGTGTCGGCCTTGCTCTGAGCCAGTGTTGTCAGGTGTACTCTCCAGACTCTGCTCACTTGGAGCTGTGAATACCAGCCAAAAATAGCCAGCCCTGCTCAGATGCCCCAGCAGTCAGTAAGTGCCTGCAGAAGGTGCGCACCGCTGCTGGCTGCTGGGGTTGAGCTTCTCCACTGGAGATGAAGTTGTAACTGGCATGGGGCAGTGGGAGGCTGTCAGCTCTCCGGAGAGGCTGGTTAGTGAGGATTTGGGAGGTAAATTCAAATATTCAGGTGCTAATCCAGCCTTAAGACACTGAGCTACTGGGTACTTTTATGTAGCCAGTACCTTTCCTGTGACTTGATTTCCCCATCTCTGAAGTAGAATCATACTGCTCATGAATTTGAAAGATTAGATATTCTAAACAAAAACCATTATTGCTCTTATTGACAGGGAAAATATCCCAGTTGGATTGATTTGGGATTTCATAATGTTGGTAATACACTCCTGAAGAAGGTGATGCTGCAGGTATTCAGTGGCTGACATTCACCTTGGCACAAGCTACGCTTATGTGGGACTGTTGAAATTGATAATATAAATTTGCTTCATACACATTTCAGTAATTCCACTTTGAATCTGTGGAAGATTCTCTGTGGGTGTTGATCAGGTCCAGAATATTGGAACCCACTAAAACTCTGGCAGAACTTATTTTCCTTCATTTGGACATGTACAACAACTCAGAAAACTGAGAATGTCCATTTTGGTCTTATCTCAGGATAGGTGTCTCCCTAATTCTGATAATTGTATTTTGAGAATATGAGATTTTCAACGAGCCCCAAGAAACTGTGCCTCCAGAGTTAATGAAAACAGTAAATGAGTCTGGTCTGGTACCCAGCAAAGCAGTTCTGGATATCCTGCTGCAGCTGGTAGGCTTCCAGGAGGAGCCAGAAAAGGGAAAACTCAACTTTATTTAGGAATACAGTTGGATGACAAAGACATGGGAGCCTGGAATCTCTGTCCGAGTTTTCCTGCATAGTGATGGACGCAGCAGGACATTGCTTTCTTTGGATGTCAGTGTCTGACTCATTCTTGTCTGAGCCTTAGTAAAGCTGAATAATTGGTGCTTCAGAGAACCAGGGAGCTGAAAGTTGTCTGTTGAGGTTTGATCTTGAAAGAAGTGAAAGCCTGTTTGTATATTATTTGAACTTCAGAAAGAAATGAAAAAAAATGTTATCTAACTGTAGTGCTGAGTCATCTTAGCCTGGCAAGTGTTAGGAGCTGCTTAGGTCAGCTGAAAGATTGGGAAGGAAAATACTGACTCAAGAATTTTCTTGTGTCAGTGGAGGGTCTCTACTGCAGTGTGGGCTGGGATTTAGAGGTGGAGATCTGAAGGGGAACATTATAAACAGCAGCTGCTTTAAAAGTAGCCTCATTCCTTTGCTTCTGACGATTGCACAAAGTCATAGGAAATCCTGCCATAGCCATCCCTTCTAATTTTTCAACAAGCAATATTCACATCTCTGTTATTTTCTAGCCTAGTTACATTACTTAGTGCTTGTTTAAGAAAAGCTTGGTTATATATTCTTTCCTGAAATTGGCTTCATCTCAAGCACAAATTTCAGATGCATCCAAGTGATTTGTAAGCCTAATCTGACTGAATCATGCCTGAAAGTTAGACCTGACATTTTTTGCAAGTTTTGTCTGTGGGCTATTGCTAAAAAGAATATAATTTTTCAACTTCTTTGGCTGAAGGTCTCAAGAACCTTGTGAACTTCTAAATAAATACTTTTATTCCAAGTCTGAAAATGTTTCTTGACCCTCCCCTCATATGATGACATCAGTATGGCTTGCCCTTGGTGATGGGGAAAGTTTGGGAGTTTTTAGATAAAAAATTTGGAAAAGGCTTCAGCTGGGACTCTCAAGGCTTCATTTACTGCATGTTCTACTGTAATTCCTGTGAGGTCCACTGACCGAGACCTTTGCCCTGGGCCTTGAGCACGATTTGGAGTGTGCCTTAACACATTGTTTCATTTTGCATTCTAAAAGGGTCTCCAAGTGACAACTACTTCAAAGTGGTCTCCTCTTTGCTTTTTGCCTTCCCCCTGAAACAGAAGACACACCATGTTCCATTGCTTCTTCCAGCTATACATGCTGCATCTCCAGCATGCCAAGATCTGCTCTATTAGTAGTTGTAAATAGCTCCACTGTGGGAGGATTTTCTTTACCTAAGTTGTGTAATGGTTTGTCTTCTAGCAGGTCTTTGCATGAAGCAAAAGAAACAAAGATTTACAGCAAAATAGGTTCTCTTTAGAGTGCACCAGAAGACCTTACATTCAAACAAGCGATACAATGAAATTTCCACCAGGTTCCTTTCTCCTCCCTTCTCCTTTAGCTTATTTCGTATCCGGGGGATGAAAGCAGCCTCTCACTGGCAAGACTTGTCCATAGAAGGTCACACTTAGGCCCTTGTGACCGTAATTATTTTGTCTCCTTGCTCTCCAACACTGCCATGTGAATGAGGTCATGGTATTAAGTGATTCTAGCTGCTTAATATCTTCACTTCATGTCCTAAAGGACTTCTGGCACTTGAGCACTGTGTTTGGGGACTATTAGATAGGAATCTTTTCTTAAGAATTTACTGACATTGTTGGATTTATATCCTTATGTATTTTCTGTCTTCAAGTTATTATTTCTTCCCAATAATACAAATAGTCCAAATGTCAGGATTCTGATACTGTGTATTCTACAATTAAAAAGGGGGGCCAGAAATCCCAGCTCATTGATTTCAATTCAAAAAGGTAATACCCTCTTATAAAAGCTATGTTATCTCAGTCAGATTCCAATGCAGAAAAATTAATCAAAGCACTTAAGCTTTTCTTCTGCCACTGTGTTTAACATTTCTTTCTTTTTTCTCTAAAGTGTCAGGAAGTGGTGCTGAGTTGGCAGCAGTGTATACCATCCCAGAGGAGGCTGTAAAGTAAGTGTTAGAAATGTTTAGTCCTGTCTATAAAAATGAGTTTTACTGAACTCTAAAAAAGTAGTAACAGAACTGCCTCCTCTAGCAGTTTTTGTGGTTATTAATAGATGTTAGTGCATTAATTATGTTCCAATGGAGATTTAAATTCTAATCTGAACTGTCCATCCAAATTGAATGCTTTCTTAACCTTAGCACTATCTGATGAAATTTCTGAGAACTCCTTTACATAGAATGAAATTTACCACTGTATAAATAGGTAGACTTGTGGGAATGATTATTGATTCATATAACTGAATTTTGAGGAGAAGACCTCTTTTTGATGGAGAGCTTGCCTTGAAGATTCATGTTACAAATCATCTGTTCACTTGTTTCACCACAGAATTTATTGTAATTAAGGTATCTCATACACTAGAATAAATTTAAGAGACTGTGTTAAAAAGATGGCCCTTCATCAGAATATCAGAATTATTTCTTGTTATTCCTTCAAAACAGAAATTCTATTATTTAAATAGTTACACTGCTTCTAATCCTCATGCATCATAATTGTCAACATGATGGTGCTAATGTTAACAGAGTAATTTAACTTATTGAAGGGAACATAGTATCTGTCAGTATTTCAGCCTTTGCTGCTCTTCTAGTAAACAGAAATTGAGACATTTTCCTTTTATTAAGACATAATTTCATTTTAAAGGAACATCTACCTTTTGAATATCATTATATTAATGAGAATGATTGCTTTAAAATCCTTTTCCAGTGTTGCCGTGCCCTCCCAAGCTTATTACCAGTATTTTACAGTTTTTCTGAGGGTTCAAAATGCCACCGGAGGACAGATGACACACTTCAGTGTACCCTTACCATCTAATGTGTTACCTTCTGCTCTCAGGTTGCTTTTCCTTGAGTAGTCGGACACTATCAGTTGTCGGCTTGCCCTCTATTGTTTCTTTGCTGCAGAAGCTCAGTAAGTGGGAGATGACAGAGCGGCCGTGCTGCCTCTGCTCGGGGAGCAGGACAGCTCTGACAGGAATATAAACTATTGGAAGAGTGTTCATCTCGGGGATTGCAGACAGACAGAGCAGCTCTGAGGAAATGCAAACTGTCAAAGACGGTTTGCTTCAGCTGACGCTTGAATAACAGCAGAAGTGAAAAGGGGCAAAGCACACTGGAGTCACCGTATGTAAGTGTTCTCAAATAATTTCTTAGACAGTTCACTTATCTGATGAGCAGATTACTACATGCGTTTCTAGACACTACTTTTCATCTTTGAAGAATGAAAATTGCATTTTGTTTAATGTGATGCATGAGCAGATTATTTCTTTGCTGTTCTCGAAATATGTAGAATATTTTATATGAAGAATGGAATTTGAAGTATTTCTTGGGGAGAAAACACTTTTGTTATGCCTTCCAAGTAAATGCTACTATTTTAAACCAAATATATACTGATACTATGATGTGTGGTTAATACCTTTTAATGGGATGTACTTAAAGACAAGTAATCATCATATTTAAGACTGGGTGTTCATAATTTCTATTTATGGAACTGTTTATATTTCTACTGTTTTCTTCAAGAGTCAGTTTATGGGAAGGTGTTAATAGCAATAACTTACCTACATTTACACATAAGCAAACCCAGTACTAAAAACTGGCAACCTGGAATGCGTATGCATAGAGTTTATTACGCTCCAAGACAAACTGGGGTTTATTTTTAAAGAAATGTTCTTATTTCCTTTGTTTCTCTGCAAAAAGGTGAGGAGGTGGGTGTATGAGTGTATGTGTATGTGTGTGTTTGTGATAACTAAAGAAAAAGTAATTTTGGGAGTTATCAAAAACTTTAGGGGACCAGTTTTGAATAGAACCAATCAACTCCAACCAATGGAAGATTAAGGAAGCTAATTAACATTAGGTTGCATTGTACTACCACACTCAGACTGCTATGACACATGGAATAAAAGAGGATCCTTTGGATTTTCTGAAACCTGGTTATTAACCCGCAATTATTTCTCAGTATATTTTCCAAGCATTGTTCATTAGCAACAGATTCAAAGCTCATGTGCCTTCTATAGCCGCAGCACTTCAGGTTTTTAGAACATTTATGTGGCACTGCAACAGGCTAGATTTTTTCATGTTTCATAAACTGCTTAAGATGCCTTTTGGAGGTAAAAAGGAGGGATGTAAGTTTGCACGTGTCTGTCTTCTCTGAAAGAATTTGATTTGACTATATCTTGTCAGAGGCTCTAGATAAATAGTGATTCCTGTAACTAAATAGTCTCATGGAGACTGCTCCTTCTGATGGAAGAAACTTGGCCTGCACATGCATGTTACAATTTAATTGACTGTCTTGGAAGTAGCATGACATTCTTGTCTGTACTCTTTCCACATACTGGATGAAGATATACTGGTTTCTTTTTTTAAAGACAGTTTGATGATTTTAAGCTGATGATAAGGGAAGTTTCCACGAAACTTACCTAAAACTTTGTACTGAGCTCAATACAAGCAATGACGGAAGGGTAGCCAGTAATTCACCGAGGAATTAATACTCATTTCCTTTGTTTTCAATGTGATGGCATGTCCAATTACACTGAGTCCTTACTGCTAATCTCAACAGGCCCTCTCTTGCACTCCCTGCCTTTATTGTTCCTGCAGCTTTCCTAGTGTAGACTTAGTGGATGATGCTATTTTATGTTGTAAATATAGGTTCTTACAAGTACTTTCTGCATTTATAGAATAAATTGAGGACTCCTTGTTCAGCCAAACTGAATGATGACAGAGAACTTTCCCTGTTATTAGGGCTGACTAGAAATCCTTTCCCCTAAAACCAAATCAGTTTTGGTATTTTTACTGTGAAATCCAAAAACCACAGCTCTTTTTAGGTTTTAGGAGAAACTTGATCTCGCCCTAAAATAAGATAGATTTTTGTTTTAATGACAACAAATTTCCCCACAGATTTATGACTGAAAATGTTCCTTTATAAAATAGTACTAAGCTTTACCTGTTAGCTACATTTAGCTAACATAAAGCTAATTTAGGATATTTTGCAGAGTTCAGTCCATGCAAAATTTATGTTGAACTCTAAACTCTTTTTTTAGGGTATACCTGTAGAATAAATCAGCGTATTCAGCGAAACTGTGGAATACATAGAAAAAGCTTTTTACAACATCTGTGTTAATCATAAACTCAGTAATACTTGATGTAGAAAACTAATTACTCTCTAAGGTGAAGGAATTGGGAATTGCTAATTTTTTGATTGTAAATTCTACTGTTCATTATCATTGCAATAGTGTTCTTGTGGACTCTGTGTTTATGAAAAAAAAGAAAATATCAGTAATGATGGTCAGATGGGGTTAAAGTCACAACTGACTAGATTAACTAAGCTCTACCCAAAATTTAAACCCATTCTTTCCCTGTCTCTTTGCTCTTTCCAATGTTTGTCCACGCCCTTTCAGTACCTCTGTTAGGGTGGGAAAGCACTTCTGTAGGTGCTGAGTTTGGGGATGTGTGTACCTCCAATTCCAATGTTCCACGTGCAGCTGAATGTACCTTGTAGAAGCACTTCAGAGACTTTAAAGCTTTGTTTGTTACAGAACTGAAACTATCAAAACTAGCAAACAATTTTTCATTTAGTTTTCCCTTATAGTTTTGGAGTTTGTTCTTTTTTTTTAAGCTTTATTGTAATCTGAAGCAATCATATAATTCAGGGAAAAATCCAGATCCTCCATGAAAGCAAAGAAAAGATTGAATTAGATATCTGCACCAAAAAACCTTTGTGGAATATTTTTATTGGGAGAGCAGATATTTTGAAATCACACAGCTAATTAATTTCTCCATTTTAGTGTTAAAATCTATGCATCTGGAATATTATATATCTCTAAGAAATAGGGGGGCCCAGGTTTCAATCTCTTTGAAAAGATCCATTTATTATAAAAAGTATTAAATTTCCCAGTCACTATTTTTAAAAACAGGATTCAGGTCTGTGAGGTCATTTGAATTGCCAGGATAATGATATTTCTAAATGTATTTGTGTATGATTCTGGCATAAATGACAGACTTTCACTAAACTTGGAGAAACATTCTCATGCTTCTGACTGTTTCAGCAGCCAGTGCTTGTGTGGCTCAGTATTAGCCAGTATTGGTTTGGTGTGTGGCTGGACAAGGGTGAGAAGAGGAAAAGGGCAACCAGAAAACACTGATCATAAATTTATTCTTTTTCAAATAATTAGAGCTACATTTTAGTTTATTTTATTTTTAGGTAAACAACATTTTATCAGCTGGAAGCCATTTGTGAATCAGTGCAAAACTTCCCTATAGTTTATCAAAAAAACTAAGCAGAAATGTTGTTCTACTATGTTCCCCACCCACTTATACAGAATTTCTGCTTTGCAACCCAAATGTACTGCTTGATGTACTGGCCCAGCTGATTATATGATTTGTTGCAAACAAATACTACTCTTTAAGTGGTATTGGAAAAAATGCAGGGAATATTGGAAAAAATATAGGCAAAGTAGCTGTGTTGATGTTTAATAGACACAAGAAAGTTTTGTATTTAAAACACCACTTTCAATCCTTTTATGATATCTCTTAAAGCCAGTCTCCAGCATTTGAATATCTTCATGAGTCCAGTAGTGGATCCTCTGTTTTCAGCTTTGAAAAAAACAGAGTGGAAACTCTCCAGAAAGTCAGATGAAAACATTCTGCAGCCTACAGCAGATTCTGTGCTACATGGCCTTTGAGCTGCCTGAAGAACAATTGAGAAGTGTGGGAATTGCTCTAGAGGAGTCATGAATTGTTTTGGGATTTACTCAACATATTCTAATTTTGGATGAAAGATGTGATTATGGAAGCACATAATAAGCATTCTCTCCTACACTCACAAAGGGTTTGTTTTCAAATCATTCTCTGTTATACATGCTCAGATTCTGTGGCATTGTATCAGCCCGTTCACGTGCTTCAGTCAGGTTCCAGAATGGATTCCTAATGATGCAGTGGTTTTTTCCTTCTAAACGAATAAACAGAATTCCTAGCTGTCCTACAAGTATCACTGTTCTTGTGACAACTGCTGTGCAGTGAAGCTGGATTTGTTTCTGGTGCAATGCCTTCCACCCCTCCGTAGAGCACAGAGACGGAGTGAAGAGCACAGTTTGTTCGGACCTATAATCAGGTGGAACCTGTTTCTCATGTTCTGTTGGAGAATGAGCAGAGAAGACCTCGTGGCAGCGGTAGGTGGGCATGTTTGACCAACCTCCCAGCCAAGCAGACTAACTGAATTAAGACCTTGGCTATGTCGAGGCCCCAGTCCATAAAAAGGCACTTAGTGCTACAATGGGATGAATCTAAATCAAAACATGGCAAAGATGAGAACATATCCTAAAGATTTCTGAGCCATAGTAAAACCCAGAGGCATTTTTTTCTTAGCCTTATGGAGCAGTTAAAAAGTTTATTGCATTTAACTTTTTAATTTGTTGCTTAATTTTTTAAAGTACTTTTGCAATCATGAGCAAAACTCTGTACCAGTTGGCATTGCTTCTTGGTGTCTCCTTCATTAAGGGCAAAGAGGTAAAATAAAAGCAAAGAATTAAGCTCGGTGATCCAGAGCACTGATTCATGTCCTTTATATGTAAAAAATTATACCTTCAGAAGTTCAAATTTATATTTTCTGAAAGCATAAAGGACTATTCTGCTTCTATCCTTATCCTTGTATTTTTCAGCTATAAAATGTGGTTATTAAATCTAGAATGTGTCTTCTGCAGTGGTTTCATTGTCCATATATAGAGATCAAGACAGCTAAAGACTGCTTAATGACAGTCTTTTGGTCCAATGAATGTGTCAGTAAAGGAAACCAAGCATTTCTCTTAATAAAATGGTTTTCAGCATCCTTGAGGAGTCATTAAGTGATCTCTTTAGAAGTCATATTCAGTGAACTAATTAACATGATCAGAATGTGCATTCCTTCCTTATGATTAACTTCATAGCACGGAAAGGAAAACTCTAGGTAAGAGTCTTACAGTGACACTAAATACATAGATCCTTATATTCTGTATTGGAATGCATGACACACTGGCTACAGTTTGAATAACTGTTTAAAGTATTTTGAAAGCAGCAAGGACATAATTCAACTTAAGCTCTCACTTTCCCTCAACAGAAATACACAGGGCATTAAACAGCTTGGGCAAACAGTCTGGAAAGTTACATTGCGGTTCATCTTGTTACACTCGGTGCTTTATGTGTAATGGTGGTTTTTACTCCGAGTTCCACTCAGTAAACCTGGGACTTCAGCCTTTTTTATGGAGATATAAAAGTTTGCAATGCCTAATCTTCTTTAGCGCAACAATCTACTCACCGTGAAGCAAAGATAAAACATGTGTAAGGGATAAGGATCACTTTCATCACTCTTAAAAGTTTGGTATCTCAGAGATTAAGAATATTAAAATATTAACCACAGGAAAAAATGTTAGTGATGGCTTTTTAAAATTTTTAAAACTGAAATATGAGTGACATGACCTATTCCTGAAGCGCTTGCATTGAAGTTTATTGGCACAGTGATGTTTCTATAGCATCCACATGAATACTGCTCTATAATATTGTCCTGTAGGGTGTAAAATCAGTAGTGACACTCAAGTATGCTGTTTCCTATGTACTAGTCTAATCTTGGTTTAGTTGACTGAACTATACTTGAATTATTAGAAGACAATAGCCTTTGGTGATATAATTTGATTGTAATAGGGTGGAAAACTAAATGTTGTATTCCTTAGTGTCTGTGACTGGAACAGATGAATGGGATGCAGCTATTTAATACTGCCTACACAGTTTGGGCAATGAGTTCTTCAGTGAATTGCACACCTTAAATATTCTATTTTCCTCCATCTCTGATATGGTGCATTGACTGCCTGCCCTTCTTACTCTGCTTGAGCAGATGTCTTGTTTCAGCTATGATGAGATACATCAGTGTAGCTCCCCCTAATACTCTCTGATTTCTGTTTTATTGCTGGTTTATCTCAGTCTATCAATCTGTCTCCATTTGGAGATCTCTCCATGTTTGGAGAGTTGGCTGTTGAACCACTTCTAGTTGAAGCCATACTAATATATTTCTTTAGATTAAACTCTACTAATTTTAAACCACTAGGTTCATATGAGAATGAATGGAATTTGGTAATTGAAAGATCATTAAAGGTATCATCCCTGGGAAATAAGTTTTGAAACAAAAATGTGAAAATTAATGCAATTAATTCTGCATTATAAAAAGATTAGCTTTCTAAAACTAGAAGAAGATACAGGTCAAGTAACAGACTAATGATGTTCATTTGCAAATAATACTAATTATTAACTACTGAAGAGGACTAAATTGCATTGTTTCCAGTAAAAAATTATTGATATATTTGGCATTATGGCACTGTAATAATAAAAATAAGATTTTAATCAAAATACAGATGTCCATTCGGACTCCTGGTTATTGGGCATGTTCTGTCTGTGGTCATGAACACCTTTTTAAAGGACTAATGCATTTGATTAACGACCACCATTTAGGTGCTAAAGATGACAAATTAAAAAAAAAAAGCCTAACCACCAGATCAGTACACCAAGAGTGGGTTTTCTATTAAATTAAATCTGGGATCAGAAGAACTGTCTTGATTGTTTTCAACACTTCAGTCATTCCATTTCTTATTTAGAATGCTACACTCTCTGTGAATTTTATCAGAGAATGCTACTTTATGGGACACCATAGTTACAAATTACTGTCTCTAAAGTTTGTCCTGCAGAGCAGAGAAGGGGAGAATTCAGCTATATGTTCCATCTTTACTGCTGCATTCCTCGGAATGTTCCATATGTTTACCTTTATCTGACTTCAGATTTTGTGCCTTTGTGGTTGCTGGCAGGAGCAGTTGAATTCTTTCATGCCTGTTGCTTTAATAAGGAATGTGAAGCCACATCCACAGTAACATGAGAACACAACAGTATGAAGCAGAAATAATCCCTGATGAGATGCATATCTTGAGTAGGGATTAGGAATGGTTTGCACCCAATTCTTTATTTGGACTGTTACTCTGAAAAATTCCAAAAGGGGGCAATCTTACCCTCTGCCTGGAAGTCTATAAATATAATTCAACCGAGAAAATACAGCACACTACTTTCTAAGTTCTCATTTACCTGGAGGTTAGTGCAATGGTGAAAACAACATTTAAGGGTTTGGATTTATTTTTGAAAAGCAAATTTTAAAAGTGACACTAGATTTTCAAACTTTATTAACTGCAACAGTATGGATACATGTGGTCACTTTCAAATCGTGATGGTTAAAATTATCCAACACCCTTACTTAGAGTGAAAAATCATGTTGTGAGAGGCAGATACTTTAAAAAGTAGTATACTTAAATCCTTATGGACATAAGGCAAACATGCTTATGCTGGAGATTTAGAGAAAAACAGAACCTCAAAATCATCTTCCTTTACCAGATGATTGGCGTTTCTGAACTTGAGATAAAATCTCTATACTAGCTTGGAGGAATGAAAATTTTGTTCTATAATTTCTTATCTTTCTGTAGTGAAGAAGAAGAAATAACCTGTAGCCACGTGCTTGCCATTAATTTGTAGTAACTTTTAAACTATATAGATTATTTTTGGTAAGAAGAATGCCTATTTTCACTCTATATACTTCATCAGCAATGTGTTGCTGACCCATCTTTTATAATTTGATTGCAATAATCATTTAATTCAAGAAAAAGAAAGTATTTAATGTATATTTTATATATGGATCTACTAGGCCAGCCAAATAGTTTTAACAGATATTAGAAAGCCAACACGCAGCCAATATCCTTTGGTTGAACCAAATGGACGTTCAAAAGGAAGGCTGCAGGGAACTGGGGAGGAGCATTCTTGCTCTTGACTGTGGCACAGGGTGCTGCAGTGCCAGCCTCGCCGTTTCCTGCAGGGAGTGTGAGTGTCCTGTCATGCTCTCAGACTGAGTGTCTGCTGCATGTTCAGAGCTCTGGTGTAGCACTGATAGCTCCCTGCCTCAGAAACCAGGGAGTTATTTCAGGCCTCTGCTGAAAGAGGCCCAGCTGCTGCAGGCAGAGATCTGGCACTGGAGTGTGCTGTTTGGTACGGGGCAGGTGAGAGCTGTGCTGGGGAAGGAAATGGACACATACAGCTCAGAGGTACATCTGAGCTCGGCTTTATCTTACATTTAGAGAACACTTCTGATATTTTAAAGATATTCAACGTTTTGAGAGACTTCTGAATACTGATCTTTATGAACTGTCCAATAACTTCTCTCTTTACCTGCAGTTCATCCCTGTGACACCAGGGCTGGGTATCCAGCCATGATACAGCCAAATCCTGTAATGACTCATTACTATGTGGAGCCTGGCTAAAGCTGATAGATTACCTGTAGTTAAATGAATTTCAGTTTGTGATGTTTGGAATCTTGGGCTCCAGTCCATATAGTATGAATAGAGAGGCACAGACTGTCAACCTGTGGCTGCTGCAGTGGCTCTGACCTCTGATTCGCAGCCAGGAGGGAGGCTGGTACAGTCATAGTTCCATAAAGCCTTCTGCTTAAATATGTTTTCATAAGATGTATTTGAAGCTAAAATAAATTATAGCACCACTTTATTTTTATTGTGTTAAGCAGTATACATAATAATTTTTTGTCTTTTTTTGCCTTGTTTCACATTCATATGATGCAGACTATTTTAAACGCAGCCACATTTTTTCCCCTCTAGAGAAGATGACCATACCAATTGCCTCACTATCTGTTTACATTCTGGAAAGAGTCATTTGGGATATTCTCTTTCTGAAATAAATGTTTGCTTATGGATTTTTTTTTTTATTGTCACATCCATGGCATTTTTAAAGTAAATATGAGTACAAGGTTTATATTATTTTAAATGTATATTGTATTTGTCTTCCCAACACTGTGGTTTTTAGTACTGTGAATAACGTAGTATGGAGCCAGCCTATTAAACAGCCTGTTTTTGTAAGGAAACTGTTAGTCCACCTACAATATTCTATTGCTTACTGTGTTCTTCCAATATGCTTAGCATTCCACAACCTAAATGATCATTTGTTGAACAAATTCATGCTTTTATTAGTCAAAATACAGAGAAAACAGAGCCCCCCTGTTTCAAGATATTTGCTAATGCACGGTTAATTATCACATATAGCTTACTATAATTCATTTTACAGGGAGACCTCCTGCAGGTAACATACTAGCAGTTTATGAAGCAAAATAACCTCACTATAGATTAGAACTGTTTCACTACTGGTCAGACAGTTGCTGCTTCTAGGCCTTCTCACTTCACATTGCTAATTTGAACAAGGCTTTATTTTTATATTTGTCAGCAGCAAGACTGTAGCATGGTTGTTAAACCTCTCCCAGGCCTAATTAGAGTAGCAATGCTAGCATTCATAATGAATCTCGTGTCCTGGGTTGGAGGAGGTAGCCGTGGTGCTACAGTAGCTTCCTGGCAGACAGTTGCTGGCAGGTTTAAGGTAGCTTGTGGCTTGCAATATTAAGTGACTGTTGAAATTCATTGACTCCACTGCGGCTTATGTGTCTAGATGACAACAAGTTTACACGGTTCTTTTATAGTTACAGCAAATGGGTCCATTTAAATATTTATTAGGTGATTATGGTGATGTGAAATGGAAAAAAATTGCAAAGTACAGTATTGCATGTATAACTGTTTTAACTGTTTGTACAAAATAGGCCTGTGGTATCATTTGAAATTACAGCATCTTTTTTTCCTCATAAATATTTATAGCATATCAGTAGCTAGGAATGCTAATTTATTTGCATTTTGTTTCTTATTTAATTTGACAGCCTTTTGGGTAGCCATTAAAGGCACTCACTCTGATTTGAATGAAGGATATTTCAATCAGCAGTTGAGTGGCATTTTGATTGGAGTGGGTGAAGTTCAATTTTAGGAGTTCTTTTTGCTTTATGAGACATAGAAAGGAGTATTACCTGTGTGTGCTCAATGACGGAGCACCCCCAGAAGGCCTGCTTCTCTGCAACGCTTACTTCTGAGGAGTTTGTCATAGTTGGTGCATTAAATCTAGTCAGTTTGGTTTATTTTGCTCTTTTTCTGGCTTAATAACAGTGAAAGTAACACAAGGGCCAGGTATAAATTTCTGCAAAAAATTGGACAAGAGTTGTTGTAAAATATGAATATGACTTGGATGATAGGACAAGCTATTTCAGGTATATAGATAAAAGGATTAAAAGCAGACAAAAACTAATCCAATTCTTTGACAGCTTTGTAGCGACTGTTTACTTTGTCACAGCAACAGAAGAGATAGAAGTGAGTCAATCTCACTCAAGGGCATGAGAGAACATGATGATGATATCTAGAGGTGTCAGAGCAAATATGTACATTGGAAATGCTTTCAGAGATGGCACAGAAAACAGTTACAGTGAAGAGAAATCACGCATAGTACAGTAAATTTAGTCTGAATATATGTGTGTGTCTACCTCTATGTATAAACTTACACATAGTATGAGGGACTTGCTCTTTGTAAAGAGAATAATTATGCTTTAGCAGCTTCACTCACAGTGCTATCACTGAACTTCACTCTTGTTTAGAAATTTAAATTTGCTGCACGTGGGTGGCAGAACTTTCTGAATCGATATTTTCTAAAGAACAGAAATAAACAGCAGAGATAAATCTGAAGTCAGCTCTTGTCAGGGGAGGTGTAAAATGTGCATCATTGTCAAGTAGAGGCAGCGAACACCAGCTGGAGTTGTTTGACTGTTTTGAGATATTGGCCAACCTGTATCCACAGGTCTGACTTGTGCTTTGCTAATTCTGTGCACATACTTTCTTTGATAGTTTCACATCAATTTCAGTAGGCTTGGAATACTTTCTATTTTCTTCTGCTGAAAAATTAATTCATTATTTGGGCCAATTTTGTCAATTTTACTTGAGAAAAGTGGTTACACAGCCTGGAAATATTTACAGCAACTTGAAATGGAGATGGAGAATTTTCATACTTTTGAAAATGAATTGAATTACTCTTCCAAACAGAATAAGAAATTCTGGGAAGTAAACTGGAGATGTGAAGCTGAATTAACTCCGCCACATGAAGCTACTGGAACACCCAGAGGCTTCTTTAAGACATGCTGTATTATGTCTAGGATTGGGATATAGTCTATTGTATAGAGCTCAAGCTTGGGTGACACTTCGTTACTGCATTAATGCTTATTTCATTACCAGTAGGAAAAAGCAAGATAGAAATCCTACAGGCATATGTTTAATGCTGGGTTTAACTCAAATTTGGTGCCCCTATTCAAAACTGAGAGAGCTAGTGACCAATGGATACTATTACAGTACCAGTATGAACAATTATGTGTTGGAGCTCAGTTGAGAATTGGGTGTTCGGTTTCTTTTCTGCTATGAGAACTCAAAAGCTTAGGGGGTGAATTATTGCATTCATAAACTGTCTTTATGATTATAAAGTTATTTATCCTCAGGCTGAAGAATTCTGTGCTTATCTCTGCACTAGTTTTGGGTGAAGTCCTAGGATGCCCAAGATGGGAAGTTAAACTTGCAGCTCAGAGTGAACGTCCATTGATGTGAAAGGAGGACAGTGGAAATGTGTCCTTGTGTGTCCAGAACAGCCCTGGTCCTTAGGGCTGTCGATCCAATTATTTTCACAAGGACTAAATTCATTTTAAAAAGGATGAAATGGGGCAGCGGGGGAAAGAACATTCCTTAGCTTTTTGAGTCTGGAACTTCTGTCCTATGCTTTGCTCAGATTTTCCAGTGAGATCACTTCCTGAATGGGGTATAACATGAATAAGTGTTCTGAGAGGCAGGTTCAAAAGCTGAGCACATGGAATTGGCCCAGCTTTGTGGTATCCCATCAGTGACAAAGCTGAATTTGGTTCAAGTTTTCCAATAAGCTCAGTTGTCACACATGCAGCTTGAATAAGATGAGCTAAATTATATATATTGCATTCATATTTTTGTGTCAAAGAATCAGTGAAATCAAGTTGAAGGATGCATGGGTGTGTTGTATTTGCATTCACTATAGAGCTGACTGTTCATCCAGTACTGTAGCCTTCTCTGCCTCAGTTTTCTGCCACAACTTTGTGCCATCTGTACTCAAGATACTGTTAAATACTTTATTTTCAAGACATTTCTGCAGTTTAGTAGTTGAAGCTACTACATTTTATACATTTCTCAGAAGTGTTACAGGTTTATTGTTATAACCCATATTTATGAATTTCAATAACACTTCAAGGCGGGGATGTACTGTTCTCCCTACTGAACTACTTAGAGAAAGTAAGACAGAAATCTTGATCAAGAGATAGTTATTTAAATCTGTCTCTGAGTACAAAGTGGTGCTCTCACCACTGAGTCCCTCCTCTGCTGACATTCCTTCTTGTGATCCATTTAGATGGAATAAAGAGGGATGGGGAGATGGCAAGAAATCATGGGACAGCAGCACTCCCTGCAGATGGCAAAATAAAGCTTCTTTTTACAGTACCAGGAGAAATAATTTTAGACAATCAGTAGTACAGTAAACTCCATTCTGTCTCTATGCATGACACCAGGAAATAAAAATCTATTTTTCAGTTGAATGAAAAATATGAAGTCCAAGCGTCAAGGCCTTAGCACTAGGACAAATTGGAAACTTTCCAGTGGAACATTTTTCTCTCAGCTAATGCCAGTTCACCAAAACCTAACACGTTGCATGAAAATGTCTATTCCAATGAAATTTTTGATGGAAATGTTCTTGGTTTGCTGCCAGCTCACCCGCTTTTCCCAGCTCTCAGCTCCCCGGCATCTCATGTGGAACAGTGCCAGAAAGTCAAGTTTCTTCACGTTCCTGGCCTGTTTGGCAGACTGCCATGAGGGATGGGAGTCTGGGCTCTCGAAAGTGGACAAGAAACCTTATACATGCACATACAACCGTACACATACTCTCACAGGTCATTTAAATCCATGTCAGTTCATTCAAAGTAAAGGGGTTTTTTTATATAGAGGGTCTTTTAAATATGACCCTCCTATGGAAAATTTCTCATGTCGGAATTTTAATTCTAACTTGTGACTGAAAAAAAAAAAGGGGGAATATGAAAAATTCTCCTTATAAGGTGAATACTGGTTCCTGTGCAACTGCGTGTTGCACTATTGTCACTGAGGCTATCAACAGCTCCATCTGCCTTCTCTCTTTCACTGCATAACAAGAGCTATATTTGTAACAGGTACAGTGCTTACACACTTAACCTTAACAAAACAAGATAATATTTTTAGAGCTTTGTAAATATTTGTTTTTAAAATTCCTCCTAAGCCATTTTATATAAGGCAGGCAATCTTTTCTTGCTCACTAAGTGGACTGAGGGAATAGAGTTTCAATGTTTTTGCCTGAGTGATAAACAGAAAATGGGCACATATACTGAAATTCTGACTGAGAGGGCCCTGAAGCAGGAGCACTGTAATGTACTTTTCCATAGCCTCACTTCATGCACTGCAAGCTGCTCAGTTGCAGTACTTACTTATATGTAAGTAAATAAATAAGTTTCAACCACACTGTGTAGGTAATTTCTAACTGGGGGGATGTGTTCACATCTGGTACAAAAAGAAGTTGATTCAAGTAGCCACTAATGAATTCCTTTTCTGACTATTCTTAATACCTTGGATTAGCATAACAAAGTCAGACTCTTTAGGACATTAGTACTTACTGCAGTTTATTTTTCAGTTGAGAAGATGGGATTTATAGTAATAGATACGGTTCAAGATTTCACTGAAGAAAGGTTCCTGAGTAGAGTTTCACTTCTTGTAAATTCGCATTGTCATCCTCAAATCTGAGCCTCACTGCCAGTCTGACAAAAATTTATTGCTTTTGTAATAATGGGAAAACAGTAAATATCCTGTACAGGATGTTAAAATCCCTATTAAACAGAGAAAATATCTATCTTTGTTAAAATAAAGGGGAAAACATTGGTGTTTTGTTCTATATTGGTTTTTTGAAGGGTAGCATTGTGTAATAATGCAGGAGACTACATTGGTGCTGTCCCTGACTCTTTCACCAATGTGATCTGAAGTTGCTCTCCATGTCTTTTCATTATTAAGTGACAAAATGGGAATGATCAGCAGAATGCTCTTGTATTAATGATAGTATTATGTACCCAAACACTTGTGAAAGGCTTAGATAAAGTGCACTGTTAGACTCACTAAGCATTGATCTGTGGCATTGAAGAATTTTCTTATGGTGGGAATTAACTTTGAATGCTCTAAACGTGCATGGATTTGCCCTTGTCATTATAATTACACTGAAGAAGGTTCCATGGGTTGCAAGCAGCAGAAGAAAGTGGGTAAAGTATTTCTTGGCAGAAACTTTAGTTCAGTCATAACTAAAACCCGTTGTCTCCCTTGCTGAGGCTGCAGGAACCCCAAGATCTTTTATTTGCATTCGCCTTGACATCAGTCTATCCATGAGCAGGAGAAAATGGGATGAGTGTGTTTGTGTGTACACATACACAGCAGGATTGAGCAATTCAAATTAATCCTCTGAAAGGAAAAAAATACGTGCAATCACAGACTTTTAAATTGGTTTCCAATTTAAGTGTTCCTTGATAAGAATGATGCAATGGAAACCTATTAACAGTTGCTTTCTAATGTTCCTAAACTGAAGTCTCAGTTGCACTCTCTAATCTCCTAATCTTTTGCAAAGGAGAGCAGAAGGGCCTCTCTACAAAGCAATCCTGACTGCTTTATTTGACTCATTGGGGTGAGAGGAAGACGGGAGAGTATTGCAACTCATATGCTGCAAATACAATTCAACATGTGCAATGAAGTGACAACCAAATTCTCCATGTCAAAAAATCAGTGCTGGACTGTGGTATGTAAGCAAAGACATTTTATTACCCTTATCTGACTAGTGTTCCCTAAGAGCATCTCTGGTGCTCTCTAAGATTATACTCTAATCTGACTGAGGGGAAAAAAGCTCAGCTCCCTGGAAAACAACACTGGCACTGATTTTCCTCAGCAGCTACCTTGCATTAAGTGAAGCTCAGCTCTTTAAGACTGAACTGACCCCCCTTCACTGTTCCAGGCACTCACAGCTGCTCTCTGGTGGAATAAGAAAATTCTGCTTTCCATACAGAAGTCCATCATCTAAGATTTTGAACTTTCGTCCATTCATCCAAACATAATGTAACTCATTTCTCTGCTTGTTCTCTGGATATTTTAAGAGCCTTAAATAAGTCTATACTTGGAAATTTCTATCTGGATCTAAGTCTTTGACCATTTCTACCCCACAATATTACAGTCTTGAAACAGGTAAATTCACAGAAAAAAATTGCACTGACAGTATTTTGGGGTGCTGGCTTTGGCATCAGCTGAGAGAGAGCAGGACTTGATTGTATTGTGCAATGCATGTTGTGCTGTATATTGTCAGAAAGGCTGATTTTCTTAATACAAACAAAATGTTTGAGGTTAGACTCAGGAGATTTCTGTTCCCAGTGTACCAACCCTCCTGACAATTTCTATTAGCTCTTCATGTTTTAGGACCTCAGACTCACAGTGAAATCGCCTTTATACCAAAGTTCACATCCTACTGTATTCTTTAATACCACAGATGGTATTGAGAAGCAGGGGTTTCTAACTCCATGTGCTGAATTTGACTGAGCCCAATGGCCCTGTATAGAAGGTAGATTCTCAAATATTTGGGGGTTCAGAAACACAGGCAGTGCTGGGTCTGGGGCCAGAGAAGCAGCAGGGCAGAGCAGCTACAGAAATCAGAGTTAGGGATTTGGGCTTGGATTTTTAAAGGAGCCTATGGAAGTAAAGGCACCTCTCTTCTATAGTCCATCATGAATACCTGTTAAACGCTTGTATTTGTTATTATTGATCTTTCTCCATTTGTTGTAGTAAACTGGACCTGATTTCTTGATCTATCTCTCTGTAATCAGCTATCCTCATCCCCAAAAGCTGATCACAATAACTAAATTAAACTGTGTGCAGCAGTGTATTGTCCCATCAGATGGCACAGAAGAGTTCTACAGTCTCCTTGGAGTCACCCATATCAACTATTAATCAATATTAATCAATGCTTTTAATGTAAGAATTCCTAGGTGGTTCCGTTTTTCTTTGGTTGCAAGATATTCTGGACTTTTTATTTTCTCTCTGAAATTGTTACGCTGTTTTCAGTACTTAAGAGACAGACTCCAAATGAAGCAGCCATTCCTAACCTATGCAGACAAAGGGAGTGGTTCCCTTAGCAACAGGAACCATGTGGAGGTTCTCAGAGAGCTCTCTTTTCCCCCTACTCGTGTTTTCTTTTAACTCAACATTTTGCACAGCATCTTGCATGGAGACTCCGACAGCTGGGCTGGAGGCAAGCAGCTCTTCCGGCTCTGGCTAGCCCGTGCTCGAGGGGCAATTGTTCTACACTCATCAGACAGAAAAAATGATAATCATGGGTAAGTGAACTGGCACACAATCAGAGTTCACGCTGAGGAGGGGGAAAGTTTACTGGCTGGCAACCAGAAGTGTCCAGCACTTCCCAGTAGGCATGTATGCTTGAAGCAGGGGCACTAGTGTGATGCTTGCCTGGTTTGCTCATGGGATTGCATGTCTGCATTTAACATTTCAGGGGTTGGAAACATTACTACAACAGGGTTCTAGTCCTTAGCATGCTGCTGACTTCCTTTATAGTCCTGAGCATCTCACCTCACCTCTCTGTTTTCCTTCCTTATCCATTAAAAAGAGATTATATGCCATGAGGATCATGGAAGGAGTGTAAAGTACTGTAGAAATGGATTACATTGCTTGTCAAAATTGTATTTGCTTTTGAAGTTGCTGATAAGATGTGCAGAACCTGAGATAAAGTATCGATCTTTTATTGTGGATTTAACTGAATTAACTTTTCTGTAGATAAAACATGTTGCTTTCCTTCCCAGTACAGAAGAAGAGATGTGTGCATGTAGTGCTTTCACATATATATGCCTATGTATAAGAATTTGTGTGTGCTTGTGTAAAAGTAACAGAAATAGAGACATATATTTCCCTCAAAATAGCTACAGCATGGATAAAGAGGTAGCTGTGATTCAGTGAAATCCAGCATACTATGAAATAATGACATTTAAGCTTGGTATGTATTGAAGTTAATACTTGTTCTGCTGTCCCTAAAGTGTTATGTATTACGAGAGCTCTAGCCAATCTCAGCTGGAAAAGCCTAATGCATAAGCTCCCTAAGTTTGTAATCATTTTACCTAAAAAGAGACATCTGAATTATTCCAATGTTAAGCCAGTTTATTTTGTGGGGGACTTGCATAAGGGATGAATTTGTCTCTCAGTTTTTGCTAATTTGATGTAGAAAGTTTCTCTGGTCACAATTTTTCATCACATTTGAATTAAAATTCAAGCATTCAAGTTCATATTTCGACAAATCATGCAGCATGCTGATCATTTGGATGCAGGGTTCTTTCGATTCCACGCTCACAGAGTCTCAGAGTGTCGCAGTGAATGCATTCTCCACTACAGGCAACTTAGTTCTTGTATTTCGGATGTGATTTGGCTACTGCAGGCAGAAGCAGTTGCTGGTAACTGTATGCGCAGAGCAGCTGCAGAAGTGTCACGCACCTGCTCCCCACAGTCCTGTCAACAAGGAACTGTCATTGCTGTTCCTATTCCTCGCTCAACACAAACCTACAGATCCCGTGCTCTGTGCCTGTCCAGCACCCAGCACCTCTGAGCTCTTCCTGGCAGATCGCAGGTGACAACAGTCGCAGTACTCCCGTGTGCGTGCGCGCTGACAATTTGTCTCTCAGCTCCAATTTAAATGAAGAAAAGTTGCCATGTTTGCACCTTTATGAATAATACTAGGTTTTGTGTCTGAATAAAGAGGAAGGTGATAATGAGTCACTGAAATTAATTGTTTCCTTTTTCTGTCTGGGATTATATTTCCATCCTTTTATACCCTACTTCAAGCAATATTACTGCTTGAATCAGTGATACAAGCTGAGGTACAGGCTTAAAATACTGTCTATTTAGTGTGAAGTGTTTGAGTTCCTAATAACAATTTGGCTTGTACATTTTGCAATATGTGAAGAAAATCCTGGGTTTAGGGTGTGGGGGTTTTTTAGCAAATATTATAAATCATTGCATATTGATCTTCTTAATTACTTTCCCTATCCCATTTGGTATCCAATTCTGCAGTTTTATCTTGTTCAACATTTTCATGTAGAGTTTATTTTCAATTTTCATTCAGATGAACAAAATGTCAGTGCTTTTGCCAGGCCTGTGGTTAGAGATTTTGTATGAATAAACCACTGAGAGCACTTTTAGTAACTTTACATTAACTAAGTTTGTCCTGTTATTAGCCGTTGTTATACTGTAGCTTTTATCCCAGCATTTGAAGTGTACTGCACACATAAATGAAGCCTACCCAGAAATCTGAAGACAAGGAAGTATCACCAAGGGATCACTTTATCCAGAAACTAAGTAAATAATAAGAATTCTAATGATCTACAGAAGTGTTATATGTCTTAGAAAAGGAAGCAAAGATCTAATGTAGAATAGGCAGAACAGAGTGATAGTAACAACCTATTTCAGTTTCTTGATGCTTTACATATAGCACATCAATACATACTAATACATACCCTGAAACAGGAGAAAAAGTGGATGTTAGTCTTAAAGATTAAAGACATGTATGATGACTGACCTATAGGAAGAGGTATGAGAAGCTGATTTATGTGGCTGGCAGCCAAGGAGTTGGCAAAGTTTCATGGTTTTAGCAAGAAGAATAATCTCACGCAGATCAAATATCTGGATTTTTATATACTATATGATTTTTCAACACCAAGTAAAAGCCAAGGCTTATAACATAATTCTTTGTTCAATCTGATTTTCTCGTTAAAAGATCAGGAGGTTAACTCCTCCAAGATACCTCTGGATACAAAGCAGATCATATATTAGGTTGTGTATGGCTCATGGCTTTTTATGTTGTAGTCCTGGAAAGAGGACTGATGTGATGGTCCGGGGTGGTACTGCCCCTTGCAACCTGTTGTCACTGGTCTGATCCTTCACTAAAATACATCATTACTGCATCAAGGTGGGCAGTGGGCATCCTCTTCTGTAAAAGCTTTTCAGTGTCTTTTGTGGGAAGAGCCAGAACACCTAGGGATTGTGAATGGTTCTTATGCAGGTGTTTCCAATCCTGGAACTGGTCTGGCTTTCTCAGAGAACCTTAAAGGATTTAAGAAGCCAGGACCAGTGACCATCTGGAGTCTGTGGCTGTAGCTACAGTCTTAACACTTGGGTCATGTAAGTCCTGACTCTGAGTGTTGGCTAACTTGCAGACTTTGTACTGTGGCTAGAGAGAGGCATGTGGACCAAATGCCAATTATTCCATGGGACTAATGGCCCAGCTACTTGCTTAAACAGATGGAAGGTTTGAAAAAGGACAACTCACCCCAAATCTTTCATTGCCCCTCCCCACCATTTAGTCATGTTGTATTGCTGAGCCATGCACAGTTCTTGCTGTAGCATTAGGTAAGAGCAGTGTGCTCTTACTGACAGAGGTAACAGCAGCTGTAAAAACACTGCAGCAATGAGTTTAGCTTGTTCCAGGCTGATGAGAGGGCAAACTCTTCAAACACCCATGAGAACACTCTGGTTTCTAAGGTATACTAAATTCAGTGCTTCCATGTCTTCATTCCTAGTGTTGCCATTGCTAACTTATTTATGACAAAATTTGCTATAATCTCATTATGTTAAATTGATGTGTAGGCTTATTGGACGTGGTATAAACTGTACTGAATAAACAAGTAGAAAATTTTAGAGCTCAAAGATTTATTTCACTGAAAAATACATATTCCCCAGCAATTAAGATGTAAAACTAACAATGTGATGTGCTGAAAATATAATGGCAATGAGTACCACACACACATTTTCTAAAGTGCAAGAGTAGGTGGGATATCTGAAAGTGTTCAGGAAGGAGTTTGGATAAACAAAACTCATCTTAAAGTCTTTTCAAATTCATAAACATTATGCATATGAGAAGACTTAGATTAATGTTTGGTATCTCCTCTTGAATGTTATCAAGAGAATTTTAATGGACAGCCATACGAAAAAAACAGTATTATTTCCTTATAGTCCTGCTTCTATTAATTATTATATTATATAGTCCTGCTTCTATTAATTCTTTAGCCATGGGATTTGAGGAGCTGTTCTCTTCTCTTCCTGTGGCAGGTCCATTTTTCCTTTTTTTTTGCCAGAAGAAAGTCCATCACTGATTTCGTAGCCTCCTCTTGTGTGATATTCAAGCCTGTGTTAAGGATCATCTCATGTGTGATTCAGATTGGGCTTGTCCTGTGCTAATAAACCTCGGGAGTTTGGAGTGCATTTTAGAGGAGTTCAAGATGAGCTTGAAGTTGATATCTGAACTTGCTTTCCCCAGAAGGATGTCAGAAATGCACACAGAACAGCCCCAAGGTCAGCGTTTGTGTCCTGCCTTACAGCAGAGGCTGAGCTAGGAAAGATGGAAATCTGCAGAGGGATCCTAAAACACTCCTTTCTAAATCTTTTAAGGCTAATGTCTCATTTTCCTTTTGTATCCTGACAATATTGAAATTAATGATCTTTGGATTTAAATTTCACATGGAGTCAAGCTGAGATGTACCTGACTCCAAGTTTCTTCTAAATGCAAAGTTGCTGCAGCTTTTGTTCCGAGCTAATCTTTGTGTGACTCATATGGCAACGCTCAGCAGGCTTGGGTTCCTGAAGATGTTCCTTTGAGGTCAGCAATTGTCTCAAGCAAATATTTGCCACTTCATAAATCCCTGCTTGTATAGGCTGGATTCTATAGCCTCTCTTTTGGGCAGTACAAGATTATACAATAGCCATCGTGCATCACCAGGGGAGGAACAAATTCTTTTGGAAAATTAGAGTAGATACTCAGACTGAAACACAATGTTTTTTGTAGCCAAACTAAGTTTTAGATCAGTCAGATTGTCACTTGAAATAGATCCAAATTTCAGGTCCAACATTTTCATGACTAAAGTAACATGTTGTGGAAGTTGATATATGCAACCAGTGCATGTTTGAAAAGCAAAGCAGAAGTTGGAAATATTTCATTGAATGTATGATTACAGTGCTTGGGGAAGTTTATGTAAGAATATTTAAAATTATGACCATTTTCAAAATTTTTATAAAGAAGTGTATCAAATTTGTTCAGAAGTCAATGTTGAGTTAGAATTCCCATTTAGCCATTTGTACCTCTTAAATATATATATATATATATATATATATATTGCTAGGCATTTTGTATATGGAAAATTTGATCTGTGATAACTGCAAAAGAATATGGAAAAGTACTGGCCATTTTTATTGGATTCTGTCTGATGTGACAATACTCTTTGGCTCACAAGAGAAAGTAATCATTCAATTTTTATTTAATACATAGACAGAAAGTTATTATTTAAAAATAATAAACATAGCATTTTGAGTTGAAATTTCAAGCAGATGATGATTGTTAGGGGCTTTTGGAAACTGAATGGGCTGACATAGTATAAAATATGCCACATCTAATTAGTTAATGTTGATTATTTTAGAAGCGCCCTCCATTGTCTAATGCCTCCTGACTGCCTTTCACTGCTGCACTGTGTATAAAGAAACCCTGTGGCATCACTGGGCAGCTGAATGTCTCTATATAGTTTATTTAAAGTGTTCCTCAGTTTTCTGGCACGATGTTGCATTGACTTAGACTGATGCTACCTAAACTTGACCATGGTGGTCAATTTGGGGTTGAAAGCAAATGCCATAATAACGGTATGTTCTTATGTAAATTACACTTTGTGTCATTATGTGTATCTATTTTGAGTATTTAGGACAGCAAATGACTGTCTGAGTGTTCACAGGGGTAAGGATTGAGCCTCAGCTGTGACAAGTTCCAGCATTACCAAATTTAATTGAACTACTAGAGGTCATATTCACTAAAGAATGGTTTCTTGCAGCAGTACATGAAAAATAACTCGATTTCATTCACATAATAAGAAGCTGAGAATTGCAAGACTTGATGTCTTACAGCGAGGCATGTATTTTTACGTCATGACACCCTGCAGACATTTTTAAATTCCGTAAGTTGAGGGAAAGATGAAGTTTAAGAGAGTATACCAGATTCTGAGTAAAGCAAGAGAAGAACAGAATGAATGGAAAGAATGATGTAAGGAGTTGAAATTTCTTTCATTTTGTAACTGCTTGTCTGCAGTTTAGGGTAACCATTGTTCTGGACAGCTCCCATCCCATCTCATTATTGTCCCTATCAAACAACACTAACTCCTTGCTATTTTCTATTTAAGAGAATGAAACAGAATGGCAAAAGCTTTCCCCAGTTGATATCTGCTGTCGTGTTCATAGGGCCCTTTCTTTAAACCCACAGTATGCCACAGTTAAGCTGTGGAAGTGGTGTCATTTACACAGAGCACTGTCAGCCCTCACAGCCTGATCGTAGTGCCAGTTAGGGTCACATTTAGATTCATCATTCAAGAGACAAAGAAAGCATTGGAATAGAGACTGGAGAGATGCTATAGGAGGATGGTAATGGGAAAAGTAAAATATTTTAGCCTGTTACCCCCTAGTCTCCCTGGCTGTCCTGTCACAGAGTCCAGGGTGCCTTTCCAGGCAAGGTGGCCCAGTGAGAGATAAATGTATGTGGTTTAATACAAACTTCATAACTTGAAGCTGAACATTATTTCTAGATATTAATTAGTTCTTTGTCTCTGCTATGTTGTTATGAACCTCTGTCCAGTTTCTGACATGCTTTTCATTAGGTTAATTAATAGCGAATTTTTTAATGATTTAAAAACTAACAGCCCTGCAGGAATCTGTAGAGAGCAGAAAGGTGATAGTAATGCACTGCTTTAGTGCTAGACAGAAACTGCATGTTGAGAATAACTGTGGTCATTGTTGCAGGGGACTTTTTTTTACTTTGAAAAGTTTTGCTGAGCTTAATATTGCTATTCAAAAAGTTGATGCTTTAGACTTCATACTTCAGCTGTTGACATAAAGTGTGTTTAGCTGTAAACTGACCAAACTCTCTGTAAACCAAGATGTCTCAGACCTTACTCTTGCAAACACCTACTCATGGGTCTTACCTCACCAAAATCAGCTCTTTATACATATAAGTGTGCTGATTTGCTTTCCTGCTTTGAATCAATGAGCTAGAAAGACAACTGCCTTCAGGACACTATGGATTTGTGCATGTGAGCAATAAAATATGTAATGTACCAGAGTTCTTTCAAAGTGCCCAACCAGCTTTATTGGGACTTTTATCCTGGTCACAAAAGTTTGCCTTACAGGCCCAGATTTCAACACCGATAGACTTCCCAAAAGTGGCTGGATTGTTTATTTCATGTTAGCTAGACCCCTACATTTCTTAAAGAGGGTTTTAAGATTTATCTTGGAATTTCAAATTAATCTTCTAAATGGTTTTTGTTGAGACAGAAAGGTAACATAATGCAAAAGCCTCTGAACTTAATGGAAGTTTTTAACTGATTTCAATGAGCTTTGAGTTGAATTTTCAAGGGATGTTTTAGAGAATTAGCTTATTTAATTACATACCACATTTATAAAACTGATAATAATTTTTTCTGTCATGCTAAAAACACCATAGTCTTTAGGATCAGAATCCTGAAATTTTTAGTACCCAGTGTTGAGATGAAATAGTAGCTCATACTTCATTTTACCTTTGTTGTTGTTGTTATTGTTCTTAAAGATCAAAATTACATATAAAACCCAAGACACCCAAGTGGTGAGATACGGGAATGGGACTAAGCAGGATGAGCTGCTAATCATGTCTCCACCACTGGGAACTAAACCCACAGATAACTTTCATCTCTTCACCTGGCTGATTCCTCTGTGTCTTACTTATTTACATTGAAAGCTTGAAAGAGAAACTATTCTCTCTTGCTAACTGTTTGTAGATATAGACGCAGTTTCAGCAGGGGCCTCTTGATACTGTAGTAATAAAAATAAACAATTAAAGCCTGGAATAATTGCTTTAATTAGATGGTTTAGAGCTGACCAACTTCCGATTACAGTAGAAATGTGCCATGCTGGCTGCTGTACTGGAGATAGAATAACTGGTTTGTGTCCTTAAGCTTGCCAACAATAGTCTTTTCAACTGGAGTTACCTCTATTTCCCCCAAACTGAAATGCAATACCAGTATGGTAACAAACAGAACAAAAATGCAAGCCATGTGTCCACGTGTTACTAAATTGTTTTATTTTGAAAAAAACCCCAAGCTACTCTCTAATGTATATTCCTTCCTCCATCCAAAATCTATTACATTAGAGATCTCCACAGACCATAATTCAGCCTTTGCATTGAACACATTGTCTACCATTGCCTTTATATTTCTGTATTGCAAGTGTAAAAGTAGTTTTGTTCAAATCCAGAATTTTTCTCCTTTCTAGAAATTCTGGTTTCTGTCCATAATTCTCTGTTTTGTAGAGCTGAAAAAAAAAAAATAGTAACAGTTTGTCATTTGGAAAGTTCCAATTTGGATGGAGCTCTGAGCAACTTGGCCTAGAAAAAGGTTTCCTTGCTTATGGCAGGGGGATGGAATGAGAAGAGCTTTAAGGTCCCTTCAAACCCAAGCCATTCTATGATCCTATGATTTTTACTAAATTTGCGTTGTCAATTTTTAATAGTTCAATGCTACAACACAGAATGTGCATCATGTTTGGTAAGTGTGGGAAACTGCAGAGAGAGACTCCTGGGTTTTGTCCAAAGATTTACCAGAATCTTCTGCTGTGCTTGTCTGTCTGGCAAGACCAGGGAAATTCTTGTAGACAATTAAAAAAAAAAAAATAGACTCAGGGTTAGAAGAGTAGAGTAAATCAGATCAATTATTTCCTTCCCCTAATGAAACACGAATACAGGTGAAATTCATCATTAATGGTTTCCTGTTCTTTGGTTAAATCTTAAATGGGAATGGAGAGATTCCAAAAGATCTTACTTGTAGTTCTTACTATGGCCACTGATAATGGCTTCCCCCAAACGTGGGGCAATGTTCCCTGTGTGTGAGACAGCTCTGAGTGTTGAGAGATCAGCAGGCATTTCATAAAATAAGAGCTTGTTCTTCTGTACAAGGAGTATTTTAAAACAGTGGCTTTTAGAAATCTTGTTTTTCTTGGGAGTCACTTAATTTCTTGATTTAAAGGTTGGACTCAGAGATTTGTACAGGAAGAACTGGATTATTAACATGCAAAACCAGGCACCAGCAGATATATAATATACCTGTCTGAAGATATTTTTGAAATGTCGCCTAAGATAGTTAATAGCTAATAGCTAATAGCAAAATTCTGCAAAGGAATAAGGTGTCAGATTCTGTGTGCTAGAGAATGCAGCAACTCTGTGTGGTCACTTTGAACACTCAGGGAGTTTATTCCACTTTCTAAAGATTTGGGGCATGGTGAGCAGATTAACTCAGGGAATTTCTGCAAAGGAATTGGTGTGCTTTAAATTTGTGTCCCGAAGTAATTTGCAGTAATTTCCTGGATAGAGAAATGCAACAGAAAAGGAAAGGGAAATAAAGGAACAGAGAAAAGCCAAGCAAACCTCAGCTTGCAATCCAGACTGCAAAGCTGGAAAAAAACCGCAGTTTCCATCTGGCTGAATAGAAAGGAAACACAATACGTAAAAGTGGATATTGAGATCCCCTACAAGTTCAAACGAGGACAGCTATGCATCCTTAGAGAAGCCATGACCAAACTTGTATGGGCAGAAATGTAAAAATAGCCTGTCAGCAACTTTGTGGGTTTGTTTTCATGTTCTGTAAGACAATCACTGACAATCACAGACCACCCCTGTTTGCATCTGACTAATCTGCACAGGAGGTTCAAAAATTAAATACAATTTTTGCCTAGTTTCTCCTAGTGAATAGTTTGTGGGGAGGGCTTATATTTGGTCAGACATGTTAGGAAAAAGTGGCAAAAATAAATTATTTGCTAACCACTATGAAAATGAAATGCAGCTCCATTTATGAGATAGGTGGAGATTTTTGCATGTAATTCTGTTTTAGTGCACTGAAGCTGAAGCACTTTTCCCCTACAAACTGCTCTTGGTGTAGGAGTGGGACCATCTTTTCTGCCTCAGTTCAGTGCGTCATTGTAAGTAGAAAGAAAAAGATTAGGAATGGCTCACAGAAGCCAGGCACGTGAGCATGTCTTCATTTTAGCTGTTGCAATCTGATCTTTTCCTCAATTGTTTTCTAAAGGAATTCCATAGGGACATGACTTTAACTGGAGCAGGGAAACAGTTCACAGGTCGGTTCAGTGTCCTCAGGTGATGTTAATTTGTGGTTCATAATTGCTACCACACTGTTACTACTACTAATAGCCTCAGAGTGTGGCAGCCTGCGCCTCCCTGTAGCCATCCCCAGCCCCATCTCCTTGGAAATCTCTTTGCAGCTCTTCTTGTTGAAGAGGGGAAGCTAATTCGGAACACGGTAGTGCCCCTTCATTAGGTCACACAACAAACTCATAACTAAATTAAAATAAACCTGATTTTCATTCCTAGTTTGTTCCAGACAAGTTGTTTTGTATAAATGAATGTTGTGGTTCTTTGTCCAAGAATTATGTGACTTGACGGGATGGGGAATGGTGTCTTCTGAGTTTACATGGAAGTCACCAAGAAAAAGACAAAACAAAAAGTGTATTTTCTTAACTTAGGAGTCACTCCAGGAGGCTGATTCCTAAAGTCCATAAACCTCTGCCACAGGATTTTGTTTTGTGCTTTTCGCAACTGATTAGAGGAAACAATTCTGGAGAACTTTAAAGAAAAATGAGAAAAATAAACAGGAATAAGAATGAAAGCTTGACTGTCATCTGTAAATTGTCTTGATAGAGGAGTGTGTCTTTTCTCTTTTAGAGTGAAAACTACATCAATATAGTTATTTTCCCAGTTCTCTCCCTTGAAAAGCTGAACCCTGGACCTTGCTATTACCACAAAAAATGTTTAGAAATCACATTCCTGATTTACATCTATGTATTTAAAGCTCTTCCCTTTCCAAATATCAGCTTACTAAGACATTTCAGCTTGTTCCTAAATAGAAGCAGATTAATTATTTTTTCTGGAATGGCTGTGTGAATTTCCATTCAGAAAGAAGGGCTTGTGCTTTCAAGCATCTTTTTAAAATGCTTCTCAAATATTCAACCATTTTCAAGAAATCTTCATTTCATAAAATGTGTTTAAGATTGTTCCAAATTTGTTTTCAAATTCGGTACACCTGTGCATTCATGGTTCAGTCCTTTGGATTGTAGTTGACTTTCACTACAGAAGGTACTTGCACCACCTAGCTTAGGTGGCAAAATGGGGTGTCCAGACTCACCTTCTTGAACACAGGTGACATCAAATTGTAGCCAGTCTGTTACTTGGAGATGGCTGCTCACTTCTTTGACAATAAAGGAAGCATTTGTTACCATGGAGGTACCTAAAATGAAGGCAGGGTAACTGTCCCTTCCTCACTACATCTTCCAACAGAACTATCAGCATTTTGATTACAGGATTGATTACATCGGCATTTTGATTACAGGATTTTTCTGCCTCTCAGATAAGTATTTATTGCACTTTAAACGTCTATGTCATTAACAAGACTGCATGTATTTAAAATAAGTGCATAATTTAGTATTTTCCTGCATGGGAGAAAAAAGGTTTTTCCATACTGGTGGAAAGAATTCTAGAAAAGAGACTAATGCAATAGGAGATTCCAGTTTTGTCTTACTGACTGCTCTAGTGATGCTTACCTACTTGATCCATGAAATCAGGATCTGAGCCAAATTTTGTCAGTGTTTTACAGCTTAGATTTTCACAGTTTGCAAATGGTAGAAATCTGTTGCTCTGAAACTTCTAAATTGTTTTCACGCTGTCAAAGATCACAAAGAAACCAAAAACTAAAAAGCCAAAAACTAACTGAGAGCCTCAAACCTGAAATTTTCACCAAACTGGAAAATGGCTTGAGGTTCACTTGTTATGGTGTAGAACGTTGATAATGACACAGCAGAAAATACTCCTTTCCTCGTTAGAATTGTAAAGCTTTTAAAGTAAGGTTCTTCAACTTAATTATGGTGACATCTGTGAACTTCTTCCAATTTTTAGCTGCAAAATCATTGGGTCTCTGGAAATAAACAGTGCAAGCTTCTCAATAAACCACTTTAGATTTCAGAAATGACCATCTTCCCAGTAAAGGATTCTTCTACTGGCAGAATAAATTCCCTTTGTACTTAGGCTTTCTCTACATACCAATTTTGTTGACATCAGTGGATTCTGTATATGAAACAGGAATAATGTACAGTGGAGAAATGTCCTGAACAGCAAGAACAGCTTTTCAGTAATTGAGCTTGCATGTACAGCAGTGAAGAATTTGCATGGTTACAGATGTTGTAGAAGATTAAATATAAAGGCACTGTTACCTGCAGGAGTGAAATCCATCTTGTCAACTAGTTGGAAGACTCATGAGAAGGAATTTCCTGTTGTGGCCAATTTCATCCCTCCTTCCTCCGCCCCCATTACGTCTTTGCTGTGCCTTCCCTTGCAGCTCTATCCGAATATATTTTCACTACGGCACATTTAGTTATCAATCAACAGGAATCTCAGCTGCTGTTGTGCTTAGGGGACAAACTGTTCTTTCTTCATACTAACAAGGAATGCCTGAAATAGCCAGACACACAGCACTGATTGATGCAGCTACAGTTTATACGCCTAGATTCAGACAGTCTGAAACTGCCAGAATTAATGGCTTATTATTAGAAAAATACTTCTGCTAGACTTATAATTTAAAACTATTTAAATGCCTCAGGCATAATCACTGAAGTTAAAGTTGTAGCTCATAAAGTGCTTGATGGTGTGAGTTAGACACATCTTCCTGCCTCAGGTGCATTTGCTCTTAGTGTTTTTGCTGTTTAAATGGGGGTTTTTTGTATTGCTCTGATGTGATATTTGGGATGATCAAGATTGATGCACATCTTTTTATAGATTAAGATATGTCCCCATATTAACAGTTTAATTTGGGGGAACTTGGAAGAAAGATGATGGGACCCCGAAAGTTTAGGACACTTACTGTTTCTGCATGAACAGAAAATGACCAAACATTTTCACTTGACAGCCTTGAGCTGTGTAATTTGTTCAGCTTGTGGGTGCCACTGCTCAGGGAAAACACCAAGAGGATCCTGAAGGAATCCTACATTTGCTGTAGTGTTGGCAAAAGCAACAACTGCTGCTTCTCCTGGATTTATTCCATGACATATACCAGAATTAAGGGCTCCAAAGAGAACCTGTTGGCAGTGAAGGGAAAGTACCAAGTGAGGTGTGACAGGAGTAAGATACTACACAAACATGGTCTATGGGACAAGCAGCTCAGTCTTGCCACACACATGCTTTTTGCCTCTGCCTGGGACTCTGAACCTAATGGAGAGCCTTTCTAGTTTATACAGGAGAGTTTGGGTTTGTGACTGGCTTTCATCACAAAAATGAAGCATGATTTAAAAGCTATGGCAGCACAAAATGCGTAATATTGAGCTACGGGAAGCCTGCCCAAAGGCTGCATTAGCCTGAGTGCTGAGAAACAGGGCATGGGCTGCCCAGGAGGGGAAATAGAAAACAGGAGGGACTAAAAGAGGTTTGTGACTCCAACTGAGATTCAAGGCTGTGTGTTGTCAAAGCAACAGTCTGCGCTCAGAAAAAGCTGTCAAATGTTCAGAGTACCAGGACACCTGAGCAAGGGCAGTCCCTTACATCGTGTTGAGCTGTGGATAGCTGCAGCTTTGCCACCTGTGTTAATGCAGTACTCTGAGTTTGTGTCACTGTGCAAAATTGTCAGGGAAAATTATGCACTTAAGGAGGCTTTTAACTGATGGAGTTGTATTAACTAAAAGAACTTTTCTGGGAATCACCCAATGGATATATTATTATCTCTATTCTGTTGTAGCCTTGTCATTCAGAACATCTGCTTGAATCATGTAAAACTTGTAAATTGATAAACTAAAAAAAGGTGCTGTATGCTGAGCAGCAGATTTTTTCACAAAAAGTTTATGCTTTAAAAACCCCTGGTTCTGTTATTTTAGCGGTCCTCTTTTAAAAGAGGATGTTTTTCATTGTCCACTATCCCATTCTCTCTGTCACACGTTAAAAAAAAACAAAAAACAAAAAACCAGAAAAGTCTCTGCACTATTGTATTTTACTTTTGAACTGTGCTATTCACCAGCTTTCAAAGAGAGAGAAAGGACTTAGAGTTGATCAGGGGGGAATCAGAGCCTCGTGTGCAACCCTGAGACTGTGTGGGGCTGCACCCAGGGCTGGCTGTGTACTGGGGGACACAACGTTAGCCTTCCAACTCAGTTGCAAACACAGATTGTTTTCCTGCTCTGGCAAAGGGCATCTCTTTTTTTTCCCACTTTTACTCCTGGTAGCTGAGCTCAGTGTGTTGGTCTGTAGGGCACAACAATCCCCACACTGGTGGCTGTGCCAGTCCATTGTCCCCTGGTCTGTCAGAGCACCGAGTCACCCTGTAAGTAAACGTGGGGTGTTCAGGCCATCCCTGTTCTCTTCCTACAAGAACTGCTTCTGAAAACATTCTTTTAAGTCAAGCACTGGTAGGAAAAACATATTATTGATTTCACAGGTTATCTGAGGCAAAATCTTGTTTTGTGTTCTCTAGATAATTTGAGGTGTCCTTTATAACAAAGACTTTCAGACACTCCTCAGAAAAGAAAGAATTTCAGAGCCTTTTAAAAAAAGTTAATTCTGATAAAAGTCCTTTATATTTAGCCTGTCTTGGTGAATCTCAATACATGTGCTGTATTTAAATGAAACAACTTTTTTCTCTATTTATTTACATTTAATTTGTTTCAGAAATAAATTACTACTATAATCAGTGACAATATGCAAGTTGGTTTTTCTTTTAAAATCTGGCTCTGAATAGTTAATATACTTTTATATAAATTAAGGCTAAATTAATGACATGTTTACACTAGGAACACTAGGACTGTTTGCACTCTCAAAGCACTAGGAAGTTCATGCAAGGACATATTTCTTATTTTTATTTAACATCCCAAGTTTTGTTGACTCAGAGTCTTGAGGTTAATAGGCATATTTATAAATATAACCACATCAATCTATATTGTGGCTCTCAGTAAGTGCTAGAGAGGAGCTGTTTGCACAGGAAGTTAAGACAAATTAACTAAAGATATGATTTTAAAGTATATTAGTTAAAGTGCATTAAAGCTTGGTGTGAATGTTCTCATTCAGAAATAAAGTGACTGTAGTTCACGTTACCTTAATGCACTTTAAATTCACACCTTTCAGCTAATTTAGCTTAACTTCCTGTGTGGACAAGCCTTAAGATTGTTCCCATTAAATGGCTCTGCTGAGCTTTATTTTCTACTTCTTAAATCCAAACACGTAAAATAGTCTTACATTCTAAAGAGACTATTCTTTAAAAAGAGAATTTGTTGTGGGTCTTCCAGTCATGAAATTAGCTTGAATGGAGTTGTAAGTGGTAAATTTTAGGATGAACTATACTTTTTAATTTTTATTTTTAATTTCAGGTATGACATTAGTGAGAGATAGGATGTATTTATCAAGCAAAAACCATAAGACACTATGGGCAGCACACAAAACTATGACAAATCAAACTCAATGAGTCTGGATTATTTTTACTTGGGAACCTATTGGAGCAGAATAAAGGGAGTTTGAACTTTTTTTTTTCAGGATTTCTGTACTTTTAAAGCTCCGGAGAAAAGATGCTGCACATGTGCAGATTGACTCGCACATACACAGTGACTTTGGTGCTGTGGGGATGTGAAACTTGGAGTGAGATCTGCACACACAGCTCTGCCCATGAGCCCTGGTCCATGACATGACAGTGCACAGATATTTTCTGTTTAAAAAACTACTTCCTTTCACTGCTGTTTAGCAGTAATTTTGGTAGAGGTATTCCATTTTAAAGATAGATGTTTGATGATTATTTACTGCAGTGCCTTTGTGTGTTTTAGGGTGCTTAAAGTATAGAAACTACTCGTCATATTACTCAGAGTAGATTTTTCATTAGTTTAGGTTTAGGTTTGTATCCTTTTGTTCTCATGTTTATTATCAGATAATAAACTGCTTCTGCAGTTCCCTGTAAGTTGTTGTCCCAAGCACTGCTCAAGGCTGGGTGACTGAAATGGAACCAAAAACAAGGATGTGAATTAGTGGTTGGATCTACAAGGAGTGTTGGTCCCCATCCAGCAGCCTACCTGAGCTTCCACCCAATTTCCAAGCATTTAAGTGGTCTCATTTTCACTGGAATACTGAGACTTTTGAGGTGTTAAAGAAAATCACGTGCTTAATGGTTTCCAGGGTTAGGGCCAGAATGCTGAACACATTTTAGGGTTTAGCACATTGCATTTGACTCTGCTGATGACGTGAACTGTAACCAGGGAGTTTTCATCAGAGCTGGCATGTGGCTCAAAAGAGACTGTGCGGCAGCTGATAGCTAAGTATGTGTGTAATAAAAACTGTAATTCTGGTCTTCAGATAACGGTGACAAAGCTCCGATTCTCCTTTGCCATTTGTCTTACTGTTCACATTGTTAGGAAGCTGTGATACAATCCTTAGAGCAGTCTTTATTAACTTTGAATATAACTTCTGTTCCCTCTTTGCATTGTTGATAGAAGTTAAAAATGTTTGAGAAAATGAAACTATCAAGTACCAGTAATTCCTGATGGCTTTTTCCATAAAAATCAATCCCTATGTGAAATAGAAGAAAAATAGATGAAATTGTAGGTTTAAAAAATGTGTAAACATTAGTAGGCAGATATGGTAGTGAGGTACATTGCCAAAGACCAACTCTTTCACATGCTTCAATAAATGTGTGATTAATAAATCTAAATATATTAATTTATGCTCTAAAATACATTAGTATCTGATACGTAGTAGATTTACAGACTACTAAAGAAACAAAAGGTCTTTAGCATCATTAATGGTTCACATATTTGTAAGACTATTTTGCCACTGGCAATTAGGATTATAATAATGTTTTCTGAGTCTGACAGTACTATGTTGCCATCTCTTGAACCAACCATAGAATATCATGGAGGTAACATGTCTTAATAAACATAGGCAAGAAGCATTGAACAGATACTATTGGTGTTACAGGATCACCTGCAGACCCCATCTGATTAGGTTTTGCCCGTAAGAAAGCAGGCTTGCTGTGCAGGCAGATGATGGATGAGGGTGGAAGGGGTCAGAGAAACAGGAAGCGACTTGGTCACAGTCATCGAACAAGAATAGAAACAGAGTCTCCTCACTCCCAGGCCCAGTGTGTTATCCAGTATTCCACACTGTGCTCCACCTCTGTGCTCACTTGTTTCTTAAACTCAACCACTGCTGGAAGTTTGACCCCCTGTACTCTGCATGTGACAAGGAGCACCACCAAAATTTTCAGTAGAGAAGTTGAATGGGCAGGTTTAGCATATTACTTAGTAAGTGTAATATCAGGTTTCTAATTTTGTCTGCAGAGCCCATCATTCCAATTGTATTTTAACACCAAAATAGCACATCAGGCAAAATGAATTTGGCACAAATAGGGAGTTTATCATCTCTTTCTTTCCTCTGTACATATCATAGGTACAAAGTTGCATTTCTAGTTGCTTCCAGACAAGAGTGTAGTGTGTGGGAGGGACTGTAAATTTCCTAGGTTTCTGCAGCCAAGTGTTTAGGTAAAGGGATGACTGTCAAAAGAAACCTTTTTCCAAGCTGTTTTAGCTTCAAGATGAATAATTAACTTGTACCACCTTTTAAGCTTAAGTCATAACCTCTGTGGACTCTTTTCCCTGGTACAACCTTTTCATCTTAGAGTAAGTTATTTTGTTTAAAAAAAAAAAAAAGGAAGTTAATTCTATCATTCTGAATCCAACATTCAATATTGTGTCAAGCCGTAGTGGGAGGAGGAGCAGTGACATTTATTTCTTTATGCTGCAGTGTGAGAGTAGCAAAGGATACAGGCAGAGAATAGAAATATCCCACAGCTACAAGAAACATTGTCCATGTTGTACACATGGACATTAGCTCACAATTCCAGTATGGGAAAGTTCAGCTGTTGTGCTTGGGTCACAACATGCTTTCATATTATAGTCATTATTGTGACTCAGGAATTTCTGTTGGGAAACAATTCTTCATGCTGGCATTTGCTGTGAAGAAATATGGGATACTACACCTCCAGATCTTCCTTTCTGGATGAAAACTTTAGCTTCCAAGATTTTGACATATTCAAACATTTATCCATGTGCCACAAGAGGCCAACTGGAGCATCAGCAACTGTGTCCATTGGCAGTTGTAGTGAGACAGCTCTTACAAGAAACATGTGAGTGCACTCACTACAGTTGCTGCCTGCCTGCAGTAGAGCTGGCACTCTCCAGAAGTTTTGGGCAGACCTGCCCTACCACACGTGCTTTCAATTCCAGGTACACTCAGTAAGTCACATCCTTCAGGAAGGATCTGACTCACTCCACAAGCTCTATTTTTCCCTGCACGCAGATTTGCTCCGTTCCTCATGTGCACAGCAATGATCCCCCACCCAGCAGGTCTGACATGATGTTTCCAAGGTGTTGAGCGTCTGACAGCACAGGCGTTGCACAGAACATCTGTAAGTATTGCAATCTGGATTTACTGTAGGAAGCCCAAAGGCTGTCTCACATTTAGCTGAAGCACTTGCAGTCAGAAACAGTAGCTGTAGAAACAGAGCACTGGGTTGTTATCGTAGGGATGAATTAGAGATGAGGGAGGGAAGGAACACCTCAAACCAACTCTGCTGCCACAGAAAGTGCTCCTGTTTCTCCAGCCTTTACGTGCATTTGCTCAGAGTAACCACAAGCATGTGTATTAATCCAGCCCAGCTCCTCAGAGCAGGAGATGGGGTCAGGGAGGGAGAGCCCCAGCAGCACCTGTGCCTGGGGCTGGGAGTGTGCACAGTGTTAGCGTGGGATACAGGGATCAGCTTTGCACAGGGCAGCCCTGAGGATGGACTCTGCCTGCAGCAACACCAAACACAACCCTACTCTGCAGACACTGAGTGCTTCAGAGAGAGCTCCAACTTGTGCTTCACTTGCAGTATTATTTAAGGATTATTTTTCTTCTGAAATACAGAAGAAAATTAATTCCTGAATTTCCACAGAAGAAGAAAGATGGCCTTTTTAAGTATGGTAGATTATTTAATCGTTGATGGAAATAAATCGCATTGTGTAGTCACTCTTATGCATGGTTTATTTACCCTGCATGTCCTATAAACATGTCAGCTTGCTAAATTCTCTGTTTACTAAAAGAATGTGGCGAGTATGTTCAGATGTGCCTGGTTTTTACTTTTTAAAAACTTCTTTGTCTGCTCTTATGGAAAATTAATTTGCTTTAGAAATTACACTTTCATGCAAATTGTTGTCAGATAATAAATGCAGCCTAAGTGTCAGCCAAAATACACCAAAGCTATGGCTCTCATATTTGCATTCTGTATTCCTTCACTGTCCACTAAGGCATATTAATTACCCTATGTTTCTTTTGCAAGTCAGCAGGAGGTAAATTCGTATGGAAGAAATGAAAGGGCAGAGTCTAAAAGAAAATTGTCAATCAATTTGTTAAGTTTTAATTTCTCTTTACTGCATTGTTTTGCAACATCAAAGCCTGAAAACTAAATGCCTGTCATTGCTCTGAGCATTGTCCTAGTGCTGCTGGCACAGGAACTGTTAGCAGTGAGAGAAAATGTCAGATGGCTTTTGGAATGGCAGCTAAAGAGCATCATGAGGACTTCAAAAATCTGTTTCCTTTAATTTCTAAAAAATCATTCAATATATTCAGAGCTATTGAATAATATGAACTTTTTTTTTTTTTTGAGATTTCTGGTGTCTTAGTCTTTCCATGTGGGAGGGATTCCATCTCAATTATTTCATGAAGATGTTGGGTTTTTTGCCAGTCTAGGTCATCTTCCATTATATTCAATGGCCTTTAAGCTTGGGTTTATGTATATTAAAAAGTGAAGTGTTGTAGAGTGTGTGCATTGCTCCTACTCTTTACACCTGGGTTTAGATCAAAGACTTGAAGGATGAGGCAGAAGCACAGTGTGTGTATATAAAGAGGAGAGACACTAGGGTTGAAAGGAGCTGAAAATATTAGTGCAAATTGAAAGATGTAAATCTGATCTCACAAGTCTAGACATAACTGTCAGCTACTTTTAGCCATTGTTCTGTATTGATTTTTATGTTCTTATTTTTATTTAATGAACAGGTTATTTTTCTCTTCCTCTGTAATTCTGACCTCATTCAGTAGAATCTCAATCTGTAACTCCCCTTTAACTTTCAAAAAAATCTCTTCCAAAACAGGTTCAGAAAGCGGTTTCCTGTGAATTTTTATGAGGATGTTATGAAAATTAGGGTTGCATTTTTGACCCCAGTTAATCTCCAAGCATCTGGCTTGCACTGTTCTGTTTGGTGATGTTTCTTTCCCCCAATATGACTTTGATAAATACTTTTGGTAGGCTGCTTACCCTTTGCAATTCAAAGCATTAGAGTTATTTACTACACTCCTGCAAACTTTCCTATTGTTTCCACTGTCCTTTGTATCAAATAAGTTGGAGACCAGCACCAGCTTTGTAGGAGATTGATTATGTGGCTGTTGATGGCTGCTTCTTTGGTAGTTTTGAATTTCAGTGCAGAGTAAGAAGAACTGTGCAAGTACTATAAAATTATATCTTTCTTGCTTTTATTTTCCCTTTGCACATGATGCTTTTATTAAGATGATATACTATTTTTATTTGCCATGAAATCTTAGTTCTACAAAACTAATTTAGTTCAGATGGAAATACTTGACATATGAATTTTTAAGAACTTTGATGTCCTACAGGACAAAATTCTTTTCATGCACCTTTAGTCGATGAGCTGTATTTTTACCATCAGTAATATTTACTTTTTTTTTTGTAGCATAGTAATACCCCTCTGTGAGAAGATACACATTGTAGTAGGCAATAAACTAGAATTGATTAACAGAATTCTCGCTCAGAAGAATTTACAGTCTGAAAATGAACATAGAGAAGAGAGGAAAGGAAGGAGTTTTTATTCTCCTTTTACAGAGGAAAAACTGGAATGACATAGAGACATTTCACTGCTGTTGAAATCAACTAATTGATTCAAAGTCCACAATCACTCCCTGCATAAGTAACAAGAGGGAAGACACCCAAGTTAGATATACATGTCCAAACAAACATACTGGGAAAAAACTACATAATATAAATGACCCTCAAATACGTAGGTTTACATAAGGTAAATCAGGATGTGACCATCTGCTGGTGGAAGACTCTTCCAGCGCGAGTATTGGCAGCAAAAAACCAAATTATATTCACGGAAATGTATAGTTCAGTGCCCTGATGGTCAGAGAAAATTAAGAGGTGTCTCAGGTCCTTGTGTTCATCCTTAGAAGTTGATGGTAGAGCCCTCAATGTTCGTTGGCCTGAACTCATCGTGGTGTGGTGGTTTTGTTTGTTCTTCAGCAGGGTTATAAACACGCAGTTTATAATGCTTTGGTTTATTGGGAAAGAATCTTTGGAAGCACAGAAAATGTGACATGTGCAGTGTTTGCCTGCAAGAAAACCTCTCATTTATCTGCAGGCGATCTTGGTCTTTGGAGCTCTCCTCTCTGGATATCCCCCACACCAGGAGATAACCTGATGAAAATAAAATCCTGAAGTTTTTCTAGGTACTTGTATAAAAGGCCCTTTGGTTTGAATAATCTTAGAAGAAGACAGAGAGAAGACTCATTAAAACTAAGCTCTCAAAATGAGAGGAGTATTTGGGAACCTGGTAATGTGTGTGGTTATGCCTGCCAAAAAAACCAATGCTTGAAAACCAAAAATTATATATAATCTTTGTTTTTTGCTCCACCACTTTTAGCAGCCAAACCGAAGTAAGCCAGCTCATTCTGTGTAAAACAACATGAAATTCCAAATGGCATCATTTCATTGAGCTATCCAAATGAATTTTGTATTTTTGAGAAAATCAAACGTTTCATAATTTGTGAGAAGCTTCACTTTGGTTATTCTCTTGGCACAGATTGTGGCATAAAATAATTAGATCATTTGAAGATCTGTGTGAAATCTCAGAAGTCAATCTTCCCTAAAATCACCTCACTTAAGCCGTATCTCTGTACTTAACTTACAGATCACTCTCTTTCAAGCTCAGAGAGGAACTGCTTTTACATTATCTCACTGGATAACAGACAATCCCCAATAATTAATGCCAGATCCTCAGCTCTGATACTTTCATGGAAACCATTAGGCCGATGCCAGTTTACATCACTTGAAGATCTGACCCAGCAGGTATAAAAATGAAAATGGCAAGGCAAAAAAATATGGGCAATTTGATATCAATAAAAATGTGCACGAGGTCAGGGAGGACAAAGCCTTTTCAAGTTTTCCTTTGACTTTTTATCCTAAAGAAGAACGCTGGCTTTTTCCAGTCATTGAGCAAGATAATGTACAGCAAATGATAAATTACAGAAGAAAATAATCTGTTGCAATAAAGCCTGGGCAGAGCCCCAAGTATTTGTTCCCAAAGTATTTATTTTTCCCCAGCTGTATTTATGCGTGAATACAATGATGTTTGTAAAACAAGTATTAAAAATTGTAACATTTTGAGTTATGCACATTTCCAAAAAAAAGCTTTTCCTCTTTCAAAATTCAAACTTTGACCTTTCTGAAATTTCTCTATCACAGCTGACAAGGTCCAACTGTTTTTTATTTTGCAATGTTTTAAGAAAAAGAAATTTCAATTCAGAAGTTTGGATCAAATTTCTAACACAGAAAGTGACTCAATTGCCCAGAAAAAAGCTGTAATAGATTAGAGAACAGAGAACAAGTTATTGTCTCACTTTGAGTAGCAAATATATTTTGGCTCGTATTGAAATTATTGTTGCTATAACTTATGCCCAGAAAAGATATATTAATAATTATTTACAAAGCAAAAATTGAGTCAGAGACAAGCATAGAATTCACTCCAAGAGGGGATGTTTTCTTTTTATTTCACTGTACCACTCGTAGAAAACCTCAAATACAAACTGTTTAAAGGAAAATTACAGTTTCAATAATGAACTTAGTGAAAAAAGAAGGAAAAAACAAAGAAAGCTCAGACGTCAGACCTGAATGTAGAAAACGAAAAGTTACAATTTTGCTGCGGCGGAGCGAGATAGCATCGCACGAAGGCGCTGGGTGTGCGCCGCAGATGCGATGAACCGGCGGCACGCAGCGGGGAGACAAAGGAGCCAGCAGCGGCTGAGCGGGGAGCGCCGGCACAGCGCCGGGGCACGGCAGGGC
>VWPU01007365.1:0-37276 GCA_013398955.1 Callaeas wilsoni
AGATTGAGAAAATAATGAAGATTTAAATCAGTTTTAGGCCAGGAGAGATATTTTATCCTGTAATGATTATGTATTGAGGTGTCTCTAAATATCTCATTTTTTTTGCTTCACAGAAAAATTTAAAATCTTGTACTCATTCTAAATCAGGAACAAAAAAAAAAAGGATGTTTTAAAATATCAGTAATTTTCATAAAAACCAAGTTTCTTCCAATTCTGTCAGGAAACAGGTTTGTGAGGATAGATCCACATAAGCACTATTTCTAAGCGTTGGATGAGAGCTCGTAGAAGAAATGGCTGCAAATCACTTCTGCCACTTCTCTTTCCTAATATCAGGGAAAAAATCATATAAACAGCACATGGTGGTTTATAAAAACATTAGTTTGTTGATCAACTAGAAAGAAACACTATTAATCATTATTTCAATGGATTTACAAGTCAGACTTAAAAATTACTTCTTTCCTGCAATTGCACTGTATTCCAGTTTAAGTGTAAACTGTACTCACTAAAGTCTGAATTTACCCTTCTACAAAGTTAGCACTACAACATGCAATGCTTCATGCTCATTTGAAAATGCAGTAAGATTGAATTAAAATATGTTAAGTATGTTCATGTATCTTTATTACTTATGAGCTTTTAAAACATTAGCACAGACTCTTGTTTGAAATTTCAAACACAGGAAGCAATGAGCAGAAATAAACTTCAGTAGCTTTAGCACACATTGAATGAGCTTGTCCCTATTACAAAATAACTCGTTTTACAACATCTAACTAACATGCGTTGGTTACACCGGTGGTTTTCAGGCTGGGGTTTGCAGGTCACAGGTGATGAGATGCTAAATGTATTTATAATGTATAAATGTAAGCTGAATAGTGCATGATCTGTGACAAGTTTTGGAGCTTGACACTGGTCTGCCAGGAAGTCCAGGACCCAAGATTCACATGCCCCATTGGATTAGGCATATAACAGTAACCCTAAGCTTTTTATAAAACTAGGAGGAGAAATAGTCTTCTCCAGAGCAACCACTTCATTCTGAAACAGGTGACTTTAAAAAGGTGGTAAACGGACTTGTAGGTGTCACAGTCTCTCTCCATTGACTACAGAGGCAGTCTCAGGAGACCAACAAGGGGATCATTAGCTTTAGACATGGACAGCCACAACCATCTAGACATAAACACCTGAGGCTTTGTTGGGTAAACAAAACAAACAAACAAACAAAAAACTAAAACCAAAAAAAAAAAATCCAACAAGTTTATCAAAGGTATTTGTTCCAGTTTCTGAAGTGTGTTTCCTGCTGGCAGGCTTTGGATGGGTTTGCTGTTTCCTTACTGCCCTCAATGTTCCCCTCCATAACATCAGAACAGACAGCTCAGATGCTCCTGCTCTGAGCCTTGGTTTCTCTGCCTCTTCGTGTGAAAGGGCTGCCTCTCCTCCAGGAGCTTGGACACGAAGAGGAAAGCACAGTCTCACGCCACCACCCAGGACCATGCATGGGGCACACCTGTCCTCTCAGTGCAGGGAGCACAGGCCAGCAAGAGGGTCTCAGTGGGTATTGGGGCTGCCACGGCGCAGGTGGGCTGTGTGTGCTCTGATTACACAGCCATAAGTGCCTGTGCCAGCGTAGGCATCTTATCTGACCACTTCCACCTAAATGCAGCCTCTGCCTTATCTAAATCACTGTCAGCACAGATATGTTGGTACTCACACAGCTGAAATACAAGAGCTCTGCAGCCTCACATACTCTGGGGAAAGGAAATACCAACACAAAACTTAATTGGAAACTGGGTTTTACCCTGATTCAGCACAGAGTTTTTGTTCCTGCAAACCCACAGAGGCCATGAAAATCTTGCACAACACCTTCCAGAGAGGAATCTGAAATTGAAGCAAGCTTGTCCTGGTCTACAACACATCCATAATCTTTAGAAGATTTCCAGAAGGGGGTCCATTTGGGTCCGGGTTTCTCAGTGCAATACACCTGTATCACATGAACTAGCTATTGGATAGAAAGGATTTTAATGCTTAACACTCATAATTGCAGCCTTGTGGAGGAACATATGACTCGAGCACACCTCGTTGGGATTCTGAAGTGCTTCTGAACTGAAATATATAAAGTTGTCACATCAGCCATGAAAAGAGTTTAATTGACTGAAAGGAAGTTAAGACTAAAACATATACACATTTGCTAAAAAAAAAGTAATTTCATCTGGTATTTGCCAGTTAAAAATATGCTTTTACAATTAAATTTTAAATCTCTAGAGAAGTTAATTGGGTTAATGTAGGTAATTTTTAAAGCTCTTTCTCAGTGGAGCCAATTTTAATTTTGGGATTAAATGAACAGCTAATAGAGACATTCAGATTTTTTCCCTTCATACATTTGATATTTGCTTAAAGATTTTTTTCTTAACAATCACCCCTTCAAAACAGCACTGCCTTCAATGAGTATTTAGAACACATGCAACTTATTAAAAACTTAAAATAAGCCCCAGGTTATTACATTTGCATCCATTAACAACCTTACTTTGAGAAATGGATTTGCTAAAAGAACATGTTTTAATCGGCTGGTACTACTTGCTTGCATAAAGACTAGAGGGGTTTAACAATTTTTTTAAAATTTAAAAGTTATGCAGTCATCGGCAGCTATTGAGGACATACTTCGTACTAACAAGACTACTACACCCTGATGCATTGTATTTGATATCACAGTGCCTGCATGTGCCATATAACACAATAATTCTTCAGTAGAAAAAAGCGTAAAATGAAAGTGATGTAAAATAGTGTGGGGGAAAGCAGAAAACTTGTCTGTGGACGCTGACTCCTTGCAATAATCACCCTGAAATAGTCTCTTAGAGCTGAAAAGTTAACAGGCCTTTTAGGCTTGCAATAAAGCCTCATTTAAAAGTTTTCTAGACTGTAATTTATATATGATTAAGTGGTCTGTAATGCCAGGTGAATGAATAATTGATCTATTCTGGAATGACCTGAGAGATTTCTTGTTTTCGAGCCTGATCAGTCTGATACCCACACCATCCATTTACCACTTCTAATGTTCAGCAGACTGTTCTATAACTTTGCCAGGTACAGTTCTGCAGCTACAATTCAATCAAAAAATCATGTCAGGGTTCAGAGTTGTATTAGCTGAAATTAGGAAAGTTGGTCATTTATTATACTTGGAGTCATATTTGTCTTCTGGGCCTCAGCTTTCCACTGAAGACAAATTCTCAAGGTTTTTATACCAACTAAAGAAAAAATTATTTTTATTTTATTTTTTTAATGGAAACTTAGTGCATCCTGGTTTTCATCCACCTTCTAGGTCTTTACAAATGGTCGCATATTTCACAAGAGTTATGGCCCAAATCACAAGAGCTGTCAGCACTGACATTTACCCATCAACATTACAGGGTGAACAATTGCAAAATACATATGAAATCATTAGAAGTACAGAAGAACGGTTCAGATATTTTTTCTACCTTTTTGGCTTAGATCCAGTGAAAGATTTTAAGGTGCCAACACCTTTTAGGCTGACTTCCAGAATGAAATTCAGAGTCAGATACCTGAGTTCCTTCCATAACTTGAGACAGGTCACTCAGCAGGGAGAAGACTCCTGAACAATGAGAAAAAGCCTGCTCTCCCCGTTCCACTGCATCCTGCCTCTTCACAGCTAAATCCTTGTGAGGCTGCTGGGCCACACCCTCCTGCTTTCACCAGGAGACTTTATGCTGCCCCATTGCTACAGCGCTTTGCTACAGCGGAGGGGCTGTGATCCTGAAGTCTCTCAGCTGGAAGAGAGCACCCCATGCTGTCTCTGCTTCCTGGGTGAGTGCTACAGGTGTGAGAGGTCCATTAGAAACACTTTACACATATTTAACACTTGGGAGGGACACATTTTTGGCAGTGAGCCAGGCAGGCTCATTTCAAGGGATTTTGCATCCTCTTCTGCCTACTTTTGGGATCCACTGAGGCTTTGGTAGGGAGGCAGCATTGCAGACTGAGTTGAAGAAGAGCTCAGAAGACATTTTAAAACCATCAAGGTTAAGCAGCCACTGGCCAGGATGTTTGGATAAAAGGCACCAAGAGCTCTGTCCAGTTACCGAACTGTAAAAGGTGTCTAGGAATGTTTTTCCTGTCCGAGCGAGGTGCAGGTTGGAGGATCACCACTGGCCATATGGGAGACATTCACTTCTCTGGAGTGGCAGCCAGAGGCCAGCAGATACACTGTAGCATCTTAAATGGAAAGAGGTGACAAAGTTTTAGCAACTGAAATAAGGCTATATAATAACCAAATCCCACATTAGGAAGAGCAATCTTCTACCTTGCTTTTGGATTTTGGTACACTGAGAAGATACTGTCAGCAGCAGTAAATACCAATTAGTTAGAGGTGACAACCAGTTGAAAACACGAGTTCACCTATATATTTTACTACATTAATAAAATGTTATGGAAAACATCCCATGGCAAAGCACAGACCTAGTTCTGCAGCTGCACATTGTGAAGCCTGTGGGAAGTGGGAATAGAATAAAGTTAGATGTGGCTGCCTCCAATTTCACTCTCTTTTTAAGGTCAATCAGACTATACAATAGTTTACAGCTGTATGGACAGAGAAATCTGCTCATGGGTCTTTCTGAGAAAATCCACTAGTTTTAGAGTGAAAGTCCACCCAATGAGATTTGTAAGCAAAATAAGCATCTAAACAATGACATGAGTAAGTGCTTACCACAGCAGGCTGTTTGTTTTGGACACAGGAAGGAGAAGGCTTTTGCCAATTTCTGTTTAGCTTGGCAAACCCCATGGCGAGTGTAGTCACAGCAAATACATTCCCAAGCCAGATGACACACACAGTTCCAGAGGTGATACAAAATGGGCTGTGGAAGACTACAGTATAATGAAACAAGTTGAAATAGTGTGTGACAATGATAGCTTTGCATACTATTGCCCTCAAAGTATCAAAAGGATCTCACATTTCTTTCAAAGATACATATTAATGAAATAGTGAAGTCAAAGATAAAATTATATCAAATTTTATATATAGAAAATTGGATTTTTTTTTTTAATGTCACAAAGGCTGATATTGCACACATTTGCTACAACAGACTCTCAGAGAAATCAATCATAAAACAGAAAGCAAGACATTATTTTTTAGTGACTGCGTTATGTGAGCAGGAGGAAGGAGATGATATCAACTTGCCAGCTGGAAATCAATAGGAACTTGGCCAACCAGCCTTTTTTTTTCTGTTGTCTTCAAGGGGATCACTTTACTAAAATAATAATTTAATGCCATGTGCATCAGGAATACTGGAAATTTGAAGATCTGAACTTTTAAATCCTGGGCATTGTAAAGCCAACATTTTATGCACATTCTGAAGTCCAAAGCATAGCATGCAATCTTTATCTGGTCAATCATACTTTCTGTCATGTGCAATAAATGACGCTATGATCAATTTGGATATTTATGACTCAAATGGATTTGTTTTACTTAACAAGCTTTCTTGTTTGTGGTTTCAACAAGTCATAAGTTCAGTTCCTCAGGCCAGAGGAGATTAAGAAGCCTGTACATGTATGGTTCATAAAAACAGTAAGAAAACTGGAAAATCATTGTACATTTCTGCCACGTGATGACTTCATGCTATACACGTTTGGCTTTTACATATTAAACTATCCATTCTGATACTTGAGTCTAATAGGGCCATCAGCTACCTGGTGTCTTTTTAGTGTCATCTTCCTACCAATCTCAAATTGCAGGTGACAGTGAGAATAGCTTAATTTACCACAGCAAAGGTCCTTGCTGTAGTGGGTCAAACGAAATACAAGGCTACAAAGTATCAAAAAAATTATTAAAACTCAAAGTAAAGCAAATTGCTCTCCCCTACAGTCTGCATGCCTTTGTTGTGAAAGACAATCCTCAGCCAGGTTCTTCAAGCACACACACACACAGTTAGTGACTGCATGTTTTCCCTCTTTTCCTACCATAGCTAGGTAGCGGACTGTAGCTTGGGTAGTGGGCTGTAGCTCAGAAGCCTGACCAGACTTAAGAGGTAGACATACGATTTTACAATTTTTAGACTGCAAAACTGTTTGCAAAATTAAAAAATTGTTTATAAAATTTTCAGCTATTTGATATATAACAAACAAGCATAGATGCCATCCTTTGTTTTTCAGAAAAGGAAGCAGCAAGTTTGTTACCTGCAAAGTACACAAAGTCACACAGAACAGGCATGGCAGAGTCAGCTGGGACAGTTCTTGTCTCCCAGCTTGGGGCCATGCTCAAGGACTTACCACATGCTGCCTTTCATGCTGCTTTACCCTTCTGTCCAGCCAGTCACGTGCCATCCAACATGGGAGGCTAAAGTGTAAGGTCTCACCAAGACCACTCTAAGACTTTGCAGAGGTTGCAGTCTAACCCATTTCTCCAAATTGCAGTCAAACAAGTATGAAGTTTCACCTGAAACACCTTTCCCCATTGTGTATGTCCAGGTGTAACACAAGGGTCAAACAGCTCAAACAGCTTCCCAGCATCTGAGAATAGGATGTGTCAATACTTCAGGCAGCCTCAGCATTCCACAGGAGCTAGAAGAGTCTTGTCCTTGAGTTTCTTCAAAAAACAAGAAAGTTTGGGAGAAGATTAACATTGATTTTTAAGAAATATTGGTATAATGTGGAAAGAAGAAAAAAATGGCAAAAAGCTAATTAGATATTAAGAAGGTTAAAAAGGATGACCTAAAGGGATAGACTGGTATTGATTGCTCACTAAATGATGGAAGGCTGATAGGGATGCCATTTGCCATGAGTATGGTAGCATAATTAAGGTCATTCAGTAAGAATTATATAAAACAGGCTTTGTCACACAAATACCATTACTGCAAGAGATTAGAAGTTTAGGTGATAAAATAAATTGCACTGACATAACAGGCTTTGACAAAATATTTCACATCATGGTGAAGGACCTTCTGTTTAAAAACAAGTATAGAGTTATAAGAAAAATAAGATGAAAAAACTTCATACAAGTATCTAATTCATCACCCACTTGCAGATTCTTAAATATAAAATAGATTTCAACTGAAAATTTGGTTTATACATTTCTAAACAGAAGTATTTCAAATGGTGTTGTGCAGAGTTTCTATTCTTGGCTCAATTATAAGAAATACCTTTATTATTGAACTGAATACAAAAGAATCACTGCAGCTAGTGTACAGACTCTGGCAGCATGCCAGAAGTGATAAGAATGGGTCAGTCCCACACAGAAACTGTAGTGCTTGAAGTGCTAGTTTCATTCAAACAAAGAATATAGGTCAAACATCCAGATCTGGAAAAGCAGTATACTATAATTCAATGACTTAGAGAAGAGCTCTGGTTTAAGGGAAACGGTCAATGAAAAATAAGCTCATAACATGACTGTGTGATTATGAGGGATAGTATGATCTTCAGATGTGTAAATAAGAATGAATCTGTTACAAGTAGGACAATTGTATACTGCCCAACTGAGATGAGCTAATTGGGATTTTTTTCCTGATATTTTTCATCAGAAAATTCAACATTCTCAGAGGGAGGTGAAGTTTAGCTAAGAAAATAATTTTAGGAAAGAAGATGAAGATGTTTTGATTTTCATGACACTTCTCTTGTGTTTTTAAATATACATGATTTGGTTTTAAATTTAATATGCTTTCTGCCTCTTCGGTGACATCACATCATATTAAAAATTTTAAAAATAAAACCTATTAAAAGTCAAACTGTAATGAAATGTCTCATGTTTGCTGTAAGATTACTTTTGAGCCTACAGTTATAGAAATTGTTAATGTCTTCTCCTTCTATTCTGTTTTGGGAGAGAGGATTTCTGAAAATGCATACCTTCTGTCAGCTGAGACTGTAATTCAGATATTGGAACCTGAGTCCAATGTCAGTATTTAAGAATATAGGAAGCCAAGAAATGTTATAAACAAATCACAAGGTTCCAGAGTTGGATTTCTTAAAAATACAGTTTGTAAACAAGGGTTTGGATGTTTTCTTAGCTTATTAGAGACCAACAGAAGCACAGCAAGACCTAACACGAAAATCACAAGCCAAAGGATTTCTAATTAAAATTAAGGGAACATTTATTACCCATTGGAACAACTAAACTGGGATTACTGTAAATCAGTAATTTTTTGCAGCCTCTCACATGACATACTTTCCTAGAAGGCATGCTTGCAGCTCAGTTACAAACATAGGACTCAATACTGAATTTCTGCAGGGATGTCCTGCAGCTCGTACGGGAGGTTCGCACAGCTCCTGGGTTTAAGCCTATGAGCACAGGAAAAGAAAAATGCAGCACTCAAGTCACTGCTGTGGCCAGGCAGCTGCCTTCTGTAACCAACACATGTTTGCAAGAATGAGCATCACCTACCAAAGGGTCTGACAGGGAGGAAAAGAGCCACGGTCTGCAGTGTGAAGCACTCACTGAAGACAAGAGGTGATGTGCACAGGAGATCTTGTGAAACAAGAACAGCCATGCTACCTACCGTGCTATGGGCAAAGCACCTAACCTTTCTATGCAGGTGCTAGAAAGAAAAAAAGATTAGCAGGTTTTTATAACGGTAATAAATCAGGTTATAGGGGAACTTGTCTGAACAGGACACAATGGGCAAAATTATTTCAGTCCACAACTCAGTGATCTCTGCGGGAGCAGAGGAAGAGCTAAAACCTGAAGAACAGAGAACTAAAAGGGAAAGAGAATCAACCCACACCCTGCTCCAACACACAGAACACTTGACATCACAAGAAAGACCCCTTCCCATGCAGATAACCAGCACCTTACTTTTCCTCCCTGCCAGTCAGTCTTTCTGCAAGTGTAATGGCAACCTTAGCTTTTTTAAAATATCTGCCTGATAAATGGTTCCTCTTAAATCCATCGCAATAATGGTTTTACCTTAGAGCTTCAGATTAAGAGATACATTTTCGCACATTGCTAATCTTTGTATAACTCACGTTTCAGGAAAGCAGACCTATTAGTAAACACAGATCAAATTGTGAAACTGTATTACAGTATAAGAAGTCTTTCTTAATCTAGGTAAAAACCCCTCTTCTTAGAGCATATGGATCAATCATAAGCAAATTGCTGATTTATTAGGAATTAAAAAAATATAGCTAATTTGTATATATTCACCTCTCTCCAGACTTAGACTGCAATTTCTCAGGCCAGGGACTAGCTTTTCCTGAATGTATGGGAAGTCTTCAGCTAAGTGTGGGCACTGGCATAAATAAATATTGACATCATAGTCACTAGGGGCTCTTAAATAAAATTATACTCTGATGTAACTCTGAAGTTCCTCTTCCAAAATCCCAGATAAGTAATGATATTCATGTGCCGGTTTGGACACAAAGCCAGGAGGAAACAACCCGAGGGGGGCGTCTCTCTCTCTCTCCCTCCTGCCTGCCAGGCAAGCAGGCCCCGGCAGCACCTCCCCCACGGGTTCGGGAAAATCATTTCTCGAGTGAAAGTGAAAAAAACTATTTATTTAACAAAACAGAGTCCCCTGCTGTCACGGGAAAAAAAGATATTGAAACCCCCTCCCCGTCCCCTAAAAGAGGACTATGGATTTTCGACTTCTTTCTGTAGGTGAAACCTGCAGTCCTGAGCTGGGCCGGGCCGGCCAGGCAGGGTCCGACGATCCCCCTTGGAGGGTCCCGCCGAGCAGGTCCGGAGATGACAGCCGGTCTCAGATGAAAAGCAAGCCAAAAACAGTCCAAAAAGGAACAGAAGCCGCTGAGGCAGATCACAGTCCCTTCTCCGCTGAAAGCCGAAGAGACTAGAGAGCAAAAGTCCTCTAACCAACCAAACGTTGTCAGAATCGGGAGAGAAAAGAATGCAAAACATTCTAGTTGCAAAGTCAAGCTAGCCGCTTTGAAGAGTTCTCTCGGCTTCTCTCTCCCCCCTTTGCAATTTAAAGGTACACTAGAAATCAAGCAGGCGATGGGGAATACAGTATGGTCATAGAATCACCCCAAGACAATTCAGAATCCCGCTTTACATTTATCTTGTTTTATCAGGACTTTCCTTCTAACAAAACAACTGTAACTGTACATGCCCCGCTCATCTACTCTTTCCCCATGCACTCACCAATGCTCAAGACAATCCCTCTTGCTCAAATGCTATGGGACAGATTCTTTTCTATTTACTGCTTCTAAGTTCTTGTTATCTTCTTTTGAAAACACAGTATCAGCCAGAACTTAAGAGGGCAGAACATCTTTGGAGAGCTGCTTACTGTGATTATGGGATGCTTAAGGCAGCAGATGAAGCAATGAAATCATTGCATGGAAAGAGAACATGCCAAGGAGCACCAAGGAGACTGCCAGCTCAGGGAAGAACAAAAAGAACTTCCCAGGCATGAGGAGACTGGATAGACTTTGCTATAACTCAGGAAATTACTGAATTGGCTAAAGCAAGGACTCATCTGAAAGGGCAGATATTGACGGGATTTTTAAACTTCCTGTTTGCCTTTCTTAAGAGCTCTGAGTTTGCTCAATTTAAAAACTTAATATTCTAGTTTTTATTCAAATAAAGTTTGCCTTGTTTGAAGTCTTAAAAAAAAAATCCACTTTAGTCTAACTTTCATTAGAATACAACATAATATAAAAACAGACTGCCTGATGCAGAGTCCCATCAGGGATGGAAAGATGACTGCCCTTAATGCTGTCCCCACCATGGGAGCGAGGAGGAAGGCTTTCACACTGGGAAGCTTCACTGCTGTCAGAAGTGGAGCAGTAAGTGTGAAAGAAGGAAAGGAGTGGAAAAATACAAGATATTCTGACTGGTAACAGGCCTCCTCACCTCCCCACACACCAAATGTCCTCCTGCAGGGAAGACAGGTGTAAAAGAGAGCAAACAAAAGAGAATGAAGACGAAAAGCAAAGAGCAGTCAAAAGTGAAATGAAGGATAAAGGAAAGCTGGGAATCATGACATTGCTGGTAGCACAAGAAAAAACCAGAGTAACAGAACTACACAAGAAAGTCTTTCTTTCCCATCATCCAGGCAAGTCCGTCATCCTAAACTGAGTCAATCAAATTCTTGTGATACTGAGTCCCAGAGCAATGAGACAGCTATTGGTCTCATGGGATGATGTGAGAACACCCAAAACAAGTAACAAAGGTTGGAGAAAAATGTTCCACTGCAATTGGAAATGGTATTAAATACACATCACACATCAAAAGAAGTAGTCTTTCTTGAAAAATTTTATTTAAAAAAAAAAAAAAAAAAACCAAACAAAAAAGAAGATGGCATAAATGCTCAACTCCTCCTTAACCCTCAGCACCTAGAAATGAGAAGTGCTTCTTAAAAAGTAGTTTCTAATGTCTCTGATCTCCCCATGAAAAACAAAAGTTAGAATGGGCCAATGCTGTAAGGTAAACACAGTTGTTGCTACAACTCCAATTTTGACTTTAAAAGAATTAGTTTATACCAAAAAAAGAGTCACAACTGCCTTTTTCTTTAACCATGAAGCTTGTCTTCATTTAAGTTTGCAGGACCTGCTGCCTGCTGAGAAAAAGTGTACCTCAAAAATTACATTATAGTTGGGGGGGAGCACAGTATCACAGTCTTTCTTTAATTTTCTTCCAGTATATCCAGTATATATATATATGTATGCCAATATGTCCTCTGCAAACAGACCTGAACAATATGCAATAGCAAGTCACAATTTTCAACTTCTGCATTCTTTTAATACATAAAGCCAAGAGAAAGTAAAAATTACAATCATGTGGCAAAAAAATTTCTCAGATTGGGAATCTAGGTTTGCATTTTCTCCCAGAGCATTGCCATGTATGAGTAAGCATCAGAACAGAAGGATGTGTCACATGGGGTTCACCAGGGGTCTGTCCTGGCTGCAATACACTCCAGTATTTACTCCATGATTCAGAGAGTGCATATTAAATTTACAGATGGCAAGAACCTAGAAGGAAATGAAACTATTGCAAAGGAAAAAATACTGTGGACAAAAGAAGGAAATAATGTCTGGGAAAAAGAAAACAGAATGCACTCCAACAGGGACAAGTTGAAGATATTGTAAGAGCAAATGAACCACACAAATACAGAACAGGAGACAGCCAAATAGAAATCAGTTGTGTAGAAAAGGACCTTAAATGATATAAAATAGAAGCTAAACAGAAGTCAACATCAAGCTATAGCAGGTTTCTTAAGGTACCAACAGAATTATGCATGACCCATAATACAGAATACAAAATCTGTAAAAGCCCTCTGCCCTGCAAGGCACAGCTGTGATACTGCCTTGTTCTCACAATACAAAAATAAATAAATAAGTAAAAATTCAAGTGGGCCAACTGGAAGGAATGGATAGGAGAGTTGCAAGAAGAGTTCCAGGAAACATGACCCTGGAGGAACACAGAGCAGTGAGTTTTTGAGTCCAAACAACTTAAGACTAAAACATGACATGCTAACAGCCCTCAAGCACATAAAACACTGCTGCAGGGAGAGATTGAATAGTTAGTTTCCTACATTCATCCAGGAGAAGGAAAAAAGTAACAGACTTAGATTTTAACAGCAAGGTTTCCACCTCTAGCCAAGAAAATATTCTGTTGGCAAGAGTAATAAAATGTAAGAATGAACTGCCTGAAGAGGAGGCCAGACAAACCTTCCTTGAAAAGACAACTGACCTTGCCTCAGAGTAAAGATAGGCTCCACATCTTCCTTGCACCCCCGTCATTCTCAGCTTGCCTAAATATTGTCAGAAGAAGAGCTAACATCGTGCATCCTTAAAAGCAATCTTCATCACGATCAGCCGGCCTCTTTCACAGATTAAATAACTAAGCCTTGCTGCGTTCCTGTTTCTCGCCTTCCCCAGAGCAGCACTCCCGGCTGTACCTGGTCCGGGGCGGCTGCCTCCCCTCTCCGACACCCTGTGCGTGTGCCCGGGCTGTCTCTGCTTTCCCTGAGCAACGCTCTAGAGAGGACACGAAAGCCTCTATGGATGATTAATAGCTACCTTTCAAGGCTTAATGATTTGGCTAAGGAACTACATCTTATAGATCAGTCAGCTAATCTAGACCTTGGCCAACTCTCTTCTGCTCTTTCCAAGAGGTAGACTGAATATTCAGCTCAACGTCTCTCCTGCTTTCAGTCATTTTTCTCCACTATTAACCACCTATTCAGACAACTATTCCCAAGTTACACCACTTTACTCAACAGAGCATCTCCAGCACATTACCAATGGGAAAGCAGAGAAACCTTAAACCTTTATCAAAACAAACTATCACTACGGACTCGGAAACAATTCAGGAATTAGTCTTATTTTGCAGTTCCGTGTGTTCTGTTTTCCAGTTTTCAGCTCTGCAATGATGAGACTGCATTTTATCTAAGGAAGAACACACCATTTTACTACACGTTAGGTAATGTATACAATTCCAAACGGCAGAAGTTCTTTCCTTCTGTTGCTGGAAAAAAGATGAATAATAATGTTAAAATTAGTTACAGCCAGTATGTGGTAGATGGACTGTTGCCATATGGTGGTTATGTAAATTAAGTGACAAAATAAGGATCTAGCATTATAAGCAACTTTTGCACACTTCAAAAACCCAGCCTGCCTGTGAAATACCTACGGGCTCCCACTTATGGAAAAAGATAACATCAAAAACTTGGAGTTTTTTTCTGAGACTCTGAACAATTATTTCAAGGAAAATATAAGCCTCTTATTTGCCTAACATATAAAGAATATCAAGTCCAATCACCACTCCTGTGCATTACACAAAGTAGTCTTGTTCTCCAATTAAACATCTATTTTCACTTGGTAAAATTATGTCCCAACACCACATCACTGTGTTGCCTGTCTGGAAAGGTGCCTGACTGTACTTCATGGATGATTTAAATGCCCAAACTTAGGACAATGACAATTTCTCTAAGAGCTGTCAAAGCCACCTACTTTTCCTGGCTAGATAGGGAATTTAGGACCACTTTTAGTAGTTCTGATACTCTATGTGCTTGTCATTGAAACATAAAATGGGGGGACAGCTGGGCAAGATACTTCCCAAACATCATAGCTCAGTAAACTTTAAATATGTTCAAGAGGCAGCATTTCAGAATCCATGTGTAGCTATCATGGAGAAAAGTGTATAATTTAAAGTATTTAATTTTTATTATTATTTCAGCAGGCAGGGACAATAGGTATCAAACAGATAATTGGATCAGAAATCAGAAAACAGTTTCTTCTAAAGCTGGGTCACTATTTTAAAAGACTAGTTCTCATTTCCCAAGTTATAATGAAAGTATAGCTCCTGCTATGAAAAATAAAAGTTGAAATTAATTATAGTATATAACAGCTTTGTGAATCCTTGACATACAGCATAGATTAGATCCCAGACTCCTACTGTCCCACCACACAAAAACATTAGTATTTTTTCTCTAACCATATGCACAGAGGCTAATTAACACAAAATCCTTTTCCCTTACCGAAAAAGGAGTCTTCAGGCTTTATTAGAATAACAGGAAAGCAATTAACTAAAGATTAAAGGGGATCCATCTGCATGAAGCATGATAGAAATTGCCAAAACAAGCAGGAGACAGGTAACAGAGGATATAACAAAAGAGGTGGGAGAGGAGAAGAGAATGAGCAACAGAAGGTTAATATTAAAATCACGACTGGAGATCTCTTTCAGTAACCTGTTGGAAGTCAGCCAGAGGGGATAACTGTAATGTAGGCACAAGCTTAGGTAAAAGTCTATGGACTATGCTCAGGTCAGGTTACCTGATCATAATGGTCCTTTCCAACCGCATAAATCTAAATTCCACATGTATGAAGACAAAAGTGAATACTAAGCACAAAATCAAGGGAAGGTTTAAATCTAAGTTGAACTAAAACCCTTACATTATTATCATGATAGCAAAGGCATATGTAAAAGGCACTAACTTTATTCTTGACATCTCTAGCCAAGTATTTATCCCCCTATCAGTCTTCACAGGAAATGCTATGTCTCATAGGGAGTAGCTGCTTAGCATCTTTCTGAAAAAAGACTACAGGACAACTCTGCCAAAACAATCATCCTTTTTGACTCTCCTATCTTAGGGTAACACTGGATTTGTAACATGTGATCTTCTCATACAGATTTCTAGCACTGGAACATTATTTAAAAGCCATAAATTTGCATGATTCTGACTGAGTGGATCTAACAGGCTACATTCCAGCACAATCTGATGGAGATGGAAATCTCAGCTTATTCATACAACCAGGGCTTTTGCCTATGACAAATTGCAATACATCTTAACTGGCTGACATCTGTCCACACAAAAGTTGGCATGTATCTGAAGTCTTCCCTTGCAGCAGTTACCACAGGATCAGGAAGGGTCATAAAGGGAGGTATGAACTCATTAGAAGGTCAGTAAGTCTCAGGTGGTCCCAAGGCCCTTTGACATGTACTGCTAGAGTTGTCAAAAGTCCTGTCATGAGCTTGATATTACATTACGTATTAGAGCTACTTAAAAGTCCATTTTGATGGAAAGATGCAAATGTGAACCACACCAACGAGCATGTTGTGTAGCTCCTACAACATCCTACCCTGGATGGATTTATCTGCCTGTAGCTCCATGACAGACCGCATCCAAAAACAGGTGCTGTTGTGCACCTCACCACGGCTCACATGCTCTCAGTGACTGGAGGGAAAGATGACACCACAGAGCTTCTTACAGATCATCAAAATCTAAGAGCTCCTTGAGGATAGTGACTAGTCTAGTGGATCAGCTGACAATGAAACCATGACAGTGAACCCAGCAGGTGCAGCATCCTGTTAATTCATTTCCGCTGCAGACAAAAATAGTCTGTATGCTGGATGAACAGCTTCTCCCTACCAATTCTATCTGGCCATCACTGATATTATGACTGATATCACCCAAATCACAACAATAGCCCTCAAAGAAGAGCCTATTCTCATATCAATTCTCTTTTCTCTTCAGATAAAACAGAATTTAATGGAATAGTGTTGTCTTTATTCAAAATTGCAGGGTACCACTTATCTGTAAATAGTCTACTGAACTGCTGTTCTCAGTTAAAACAGAAAGATCTGCAAATCCCAAGTGAACAGAAAGGACTGGAAGTTCATGGTGGTTCTGGTAGCATTTCACTCACCTAAAGAATACACAGACTGCAGTAGGAAAACAATAACTAATCTAGCATTGATGCAACTCAAACACCTTCCTATGGTGTCAGATGTCTGTTAGAGACATCTAGTTTTTAGGTGTATGCTGTAATTGCAACAGCTGTACAGGGACAAAGTGGGGACGGATATGAAGATGGAATGATCCTCCAACTAAAATTCTTCAGAGCCTGAAGCATACTCCTTATGGAGCTGAGGCGTGAGCTACTTGCACACCTCCAAGTTTGTAAAGAGCAATAGATATGACCTGGTTGAAAGGGGCTGTCTGCAAGCAAACATAAACAAAAGGCCAAAAGAGGAAAGGCCTTCCTGGGAATAGCAAATAACACATCTTTCCTTTTTCTCAGAAAGGGTCACAATGTCAAGGATGCTGGCTATGATATTGCATTAGTTGCAGGTGCCGCAGGCAGTCAAGAGCTGGGGTACAGCAGGAACACCCCAGGAAGCGGCACAGGAGAAGCTGGGACCTGGATTGATCATGACACCAGTGAGCTAGGCAGTCTCCTCAGTGACTCAAGGCACTCTCACAGTACCCATGCAGTGCTAAGTTTTGGTGTGCAATTTTGGCATTCAAGACTTCTGGATGTTCAGAATTGCAGACATAACCACTGCAGAGAGCTTGTTTGCAGCAAACTGATCATTTCACATAAAAAATAAGCTGTGCACTGTGTGGATTCAATAAATCTGACACAAAGGGCTACAGAATGCTTGCACGTGTGAATGGGTCCACAGACAACACATTGGCACCTACACATTAAATCACGTATGTCCTGAAGAGGTCTGATTTGACTGTGTACGACCAGAATAACCAAGCTCGCTGCAGATGTTTTAATTAGTATACATACGCATTTCTTTCCAGGCAGAATTAGAAGCTGTGAAAATGAGGGGCTCTCTTTGATGTGGCACTCTGGTTTTAGCCATCATCCAAAACACAGAACAGCCACTATACTCTCTACTGACCTGTATATGCCTCATTATAGCTACCAATATAGTATTGTATTCCCTGCAGTTACTGCTCAGAATATGAGATACTGAGATATTTTCCATTTTGAAGGAAAAAAAAACAAACAGACAACAGTAACAACAACCACCTCAAGACAAAATAATACACCAAAACCACACAAATGCTCATGTGGAAACCACAGTGCTTTTCAATTAATATTATTCTCTTTCTTTTGGCAGAAGCTTTGTTAACTTGAAATTAGGTGGTTGTCTGTACCAAAAGTATAAAAGAGATGGTATTTATCTGTAGACATGACCCATGCTTCTCCTTTCCAAACAATAAGTCTGGGATTGGAATAGGATTCAAGGTCTGAAAACAAAATGTTAACAGATGCTAAATAACATAACAATGCAGAAATTTCTATTTATGATATGTCTTCCACCATTCCCAAGATAAAGTTTCTGCATTTTAAAAGGTGGAGGTAATTTTGTGTTTAGCATTTTGCTTTTTAAATATAAAGGTAAGTTAAATGAAGCTTAGAGGAGGTGAAAGACATTAGAAAAGTACAATTCCCCTCTTGATATTCAGTAAGAGACTAAATAACAGAAAAGGAGCTTAAGTGCTATTGAGTTGCACAGGTTTTGATGTGCTAATTTTGAGAGAGCATCTTGGTAGATGACACCTAACCCCGCTACACTGCGTTGTCCCCAGCTATTCCACAACCCTGGGGACAAAGAGCAAGTGCAATCAAGCAAACCTTAAGTCTTCGTCCTTGCAAACATCATTCAAGAATTTCAAATGTCACAACCCACGATCCGCTTACAGAAATCGCATTAATGACTCATTCCTGTGTCAAAGGCCTAAGGCCAACCTTTCCGCAGTAACCTGTCCTCGCTTCCGGGCTATCCACCTCCTTTCCCGAGGCTGTGCTCACACCGGAGGCCGCAGTGCCGCTGCGGGCGGGCTCGCCGTGCCCCGGCGGCGGCTCCCTGCTGCCACCTCGCGGCAGCTCCGCGCTCGGCCCGCGGCCCGCGCCTCGGGGGCGCACAGGCGCAGCCAACACCGCGGGGGCCTTTTCGGAAACACTTCGATACAAACTGAAACCGCTGCTTCTCATTCCGTTCTCCGAAAGGCAGCGCAGCAGCAGCTCAGGCGGCGCAGGGTGACTGCCCACCTCACCCTTTCTAGTCCAGAAAAGGACCAAGGCGTGCTCCAGGCATTGTTGGGTCTCCTTGGCACTGACTCTCCACCGATATTCAGGCTTCCTCTTCAAAAGCCAGCGCAAACCTGAAAAACCTTATTCCTCACCAACCCCCACAGAAAGATTTTCTTTCCGCTGCTCTGCTTGCATCCACCACTCCAAAAGTGAGATTTTTTCCAGGCTCAGGGTCTTCTGACTCCTCTTCCGAAGTCTCCCTGGTCCAGGGAAGAGCATGTGGCATTATGGCAGTGTACAGTCACAGCCTAATAATAACCACAGCCCTACTGCTCTTCCTGTCCACACACAAAACACTTGCCCAAAGCATTTCACTCTTTATACCAAGGCAAAGACAAAAATTGTTTTTTAAGGCTGTGAATGCTGTAGGAATTACCCTGTTCCTCTCATATGCACTTAGTATAAGGCAGTTCAAACAAGCAACAGCTTCAAGTGCTTTCATGAGTCTTGCCATAGTTACCTTGTTACTCTTATTAATTTTATTTACTGATTCATTTATTTTCGTTCCAAAGTTAGAAAGTGTAGCTCCAAAGGCAGCAAGCCCCTTGGGAGCAGAGAAACCAGGATTTGGTAATGATTTGACTTTAGTTACATGTTACCTTCAACCTCTCCAAACAACAACTTGATGACTAAGGAGAAAACAATCCACGAGCACCAAACCTCAAATGAAAGACACAAAAAAAAACAAACCCAAAACAAAAAAAAACAAAAAAAAACCCCCAAAACCCCAAAAAACCAAAAAACTAACACAAGGACAAAATAAACCCTTCACTTCTAATTCAGGCACACAGAAATAGTGAGAAAATAGGGCTGGACAGCACCTTAAGTTCTCAAGCCATTTATCAGGTGCCTAGTGCAGGGAGCGAAATATTACTTCTGGCAGCTGTTTCTCTATTTTTAAAGGCGTAAATATAAGAGGATTTACATTGTTCCTGCCTGGATCTCATTTTCTTCAAAATCACCCTCTAGAAGACTCCATAACCAAAATCTGAACGCCCAAATCAATGGTGTTTGGATCACCTCATCCTCCAAAAAACAAACAGAAACACTGACCCAACACTATCAAATGCAAGCGTTTTTAAAGCAGCTTTCAAAACAGAAACAAACAAAAAATTCTACTTGAAAAATTAGGGGTTTAAAGAAGCTAACATGAGAAGTACATAGATAATTCAAGATAACCACAGCCAAACAGTAAAATATTAAAAATTGAACTGGGAACTACACAGGTGAGTAATGGAAACGTAAAAATGACAGCAAGCACCTTCCACAAAGGAAGAGACTTTTTATGAAAGAATAAGAGAATTGTCTTGTAGCTGTGCTAATGTAGCTATCAAAGTGACATAGTTTTATCCTTTCCTTCTTTAACAGAACCTTACTCACATATTAAGCCTTACCCCTCAAAAAATGTTTAAAAACATATTAGGAATTCTACTACTCTTGTATTATATTGCCCTGCGTTATACTGGTGTAGGCAAACAAACTAGTAAGATGAGAAAATTAGCTCTAAGATACAAAAATGGTTTTTTCTGCTTTTCAGGATGCAGAAGTATCATAGTCTGTTACCAGTCTTGTTTTGAAGCCAAGAATGCTAATAGTTTGCTGGCCATTTCCAACCACTGTGTGGCTTGTGGCCATTCCCAGTCCACAGCTGTGCAGGCACTCAGAGCTTCAAAGGCATCCTCCATGCTTCTCGGTACATTTCTCCAAGACAAAACTTCTTTCTGAAAGTCTCAGTCAAAACTTAACTGAGTACCTGACTCTGCACTGCTGCGATCAGCTCCTTGCCTTAACATTTACAGAGAGATAGAACAAGGAAAACAAACATCCTACCACTGCACTCAGATAAGGTAACAGTAACCTGAAAGACAGCTTACTGAAAACAGAAATTTGAAAACAACTCCTCAAAGTGGAATATCTCCACTAACACCATGAAGAGCAGAAAAGCAAATTCTTAAGGTAAAATCATGAAATAACAATAATTAAACAGTAACTCAGAATAGCAAATGCCAGATGAAGTACAATTTATGAGGTGTTTGCATGTTGTTACACTGCAAAAACAATGACTTGCACAAACTGAACAGATTTCAGCCTGAGCTTCAGGACATTACTGGCACTTAAATAAAAGTCCCTTCAATCTTTTCAGTGTCAAACACCAGCTTTACAATGCCTAATTTGTTCGCATATGCAAGTGTTCCTTGAGGAAGCAAATGGCAATATTTATGTACTGAGATTTAATAAAAAGACCAAAGTCACAATCTGTTCAGTTCTGAGCAAGGTCAACAAAGTCGTGCACCTTGTTTTCCTCACTTATACTAATGGGAACAAGTACTCTGAAACAGCACAGACACCCCATCCTAAGCCTCATCAACCCAGCCATCACCTGATCTACTGCCAGTTTGACATCATGCAGAGGAATATCTCACTGAATTTAGAAAGCCATTACCACTTTTATACCTGAGACAAATTATTGATCTCCTTATCTGCTAATATCATTAAAGTATTTTTGATGGAAAATGCAGCTTTACACATTTAAAGGATGATGCATCCATTTTATGCCTGTTCATACTTAGGTAGTTGTTTCTTCAAAGAGAAAGTAGCAGTTGAAATTTAGATGTATGTTATGAAGGAAACTGATTACAATTTACACATCTATTTCAGTCTAAGATTCACCTGCCTTGCCACAAGACAGTAACTTCAAACAATCCCTTTGTTTGCTGCAGAAAGTCACAAGCTGAGAACTGTAAAACCACAACATCCTGGAGAAGAAAACATCTGAGCAACAGAGCAGAAAAAAATGTAAGCACATGTACACGTAAGATCTGCTGCAAACCCCAGACTGTGCTTTTTGTCTCTGCTCTGCCACCGAGCCCACTCAGCTCTTTCAGGTAACATCAACAGCTGTGGAAGAGCAGCAAAGTAGACTGTTTTGCCCCTAATAAAGGAGCTGACTCCCAGGCTCAAAGCACATAAGTAATGTGAAAGATTAGTTTTCAAATCCAGCTTAGCCAAGAGAGCTGAACCAGCTAGCACTGGAAAGGCTTATGCTGAGAAGACAGACCAGGTACATCCCAGTTGCCTTAGATTAAAACAGTAGGAAAGCATCAAAACAAAAAACCAGCAGTATTATCAGATGCTAACAAATTTAGTGCAGTAGATTATTGACACAGAGAACCTCAATCCTCTCTGTAACTGAGGCAAAACCACCATAAAATCTACTTCTGAAGACTAACATTAGAGCAAGATGAAAAAGCACATTCTCCTCACCCATCTGGACTCTGAAGCGACGGTGACAGTACTGTTCTCGCAATGCAGTGAAACAATACATAGTTTCATCTGTTTTGCAGAAAAATGTATTTGTTCTATGTGCTATCAAAGGCTCGGGTGATCTTCGTTTTCCACTAAATCTTCCAAAGTCAGTGTGTTTCCTCATTTGAGACATTATTTCAAGTATACAACACTTCTATTAAGATTACCAGTATCTTGATTACACCCAAAGGGATGAATGAATCCCAACAACCCTAGCTTTTCGAATTACCTTCCACTTTGTGTCTATGAAATTATTACTTTAAGATGGTAACTGATGGATACTGTGAAGCAAGCTCCCTAATAAAGAGAACTAAAGCGTAGTGCACATCATTCACTTCCCCTCTGATGCCCTTTCCAAGATGAGCAGAGAACCTTTATAGCCAGTCAGCAGTCCCTCTTGCAAGTCTCCTCATTAGTACAAACACCACAGTTTCTCCATTAATAAAATCACTGAGGGCCCGCTCTTCTCTACCTGTCATCCTCCAAACAACACACTGCTCTACCTTTGTGGTTAACCAACTGTTGTACTTCCCTATTCAGCAAGAGAATGATGTAAAACACCTACCCACAGTTCTTTCAGCCACCACTCAAAACTGACCTCATTTCCTAAGTACTTCAAGCACCTGACCAGTTACACAAATACTTCGTGTGGTAGATTTAAGTTCATTCCAAGAGAATCCAATCAAAAACAAATGGTGGTAATGACCATCAACTATTTAAGCTACAGATTTCTTTATTCTCCTATAAAACTGAGGAGATATATTTATCCTATAAAACCAGTTTTATAGGAGAATAAAGCACCACAAGGACTTCTAGCCTAACACTTCAGACATTTAGACAGAAATCTAACATTTCAGACAGAAAAGACAAGTAAAACACAAAACCAGAAACCACTCCGAAAATAAAGACCAAAATAAAACCAGGAAGACCAACAACCTCAGCTGAGACACAATTAAAGAAAAGATGATTCTGAGACACATGCCAGCATATTAGACTTTAGCAAGCCTACTGCCACCAGTATCAGTGAGATTCCCTTGTTGGTAATGTAAGAGTTCCTGTCCCTGAAAGCTACCCCTTAAGCCTTAGCATTGGAAGACATGTATCACTTTAAAAAAAAAAAGGACAGACTTGCATACAAAATGTTTAGATCATACCAAAAGTTTTCTGTAAAGAATCTCACATCCACTCTGAATAAAAAATGCTTTTAACAAGACTCAGTGTTAATTCTGAAGGTCCACTAAAAAGACTACATTTGTCTTTGGCTAGTGTCAGTGAAATAAGCTAAACCAATGTGCCCCATCAATGATGCAAGACTGCATCTTAATTAAAAACTCCTATCCAGTGCGCTGGTAAGCAGAAAGCATACCTTTGATATAGGAGTAACCTCATCTTCACATATTTCAAGATGCAGATTACACACTTACCCAGAATAGACAGTAGAAACCACAAGGATAAATTGAGAAATGAACAGTTATTCTATCCCTATGTTTGTATTTTAATTTCCCATTCTTAATCTGCAGGCACTCAGGAATATGACTTAAAATGCACTTACATTAATAGCTTCATGTCTTCTTTTATAAAAGAATAAACAATGGTTATGGCAGTTCTTTTTTATATCCAATCATGAAAACAAGGAACCTTCAGCAGCCATCAATGTTATTTCCAATGGAAAACTAGGTAATCCTATTTTCTTGTAAAAAGGGATCTCAGCACAGCCTATCTTCTTCAATATTTTGTTCTCAAAGTGTAACAACAGCAAGAGTTCCTCAGTTAAGGAAGAGATTCCTTTACAAGGAACAAAAGGCCAGTATCAACAGTGTTTTCAAAAATACAGTAAGGGTTGACCACCAGTGTGAAGTGTTCACTCCACAAGTGCCAAATTTTTAATAAAAAAACCCCATTTATTACAACAGAATATTACAAACAACTAGCTTCAATGATCAACAAATAAAACTTTACAAAATGCAAACAATGTAATTTCCAATTGTGGAGTGACAGATATCCCAAGTTTACAAACACAACATCTTTTTGTTTATGCCCACTTAAAAATCATTTCCAGTCTGCTTTATTTTCCATCAAATACAGTACATTTATCTGAACAAAAGCATGTACATTCAATATAGAACATTTTGAGCATAGCTACAATCTTAGTTCCCATTCACAGTATTTTTAGTGCAATGCACTAAGAGGGCCAAACAGTTCTCTATCCATAAAAGCATTTTTACTCCTGATCGTGTGATCAACATTTAGATATATTTTATACAAAAAAAGTATATATGAACATGAGGCACCTCCCTAAGTAAGGGAGTGAACCGATATAAAAAACATGGTATTTCTTCTGATGTACAATACCTTTCAAATTGTAGCAATTTGACACAAATCACTAAACAAAATATTTTCTAAAAGGTAAAAAAAATAAACAAACAAAAACCAACCAATAAAAAAAACAAAAAAAAACAAAAAACAAACAAAAAACCAAACTCAAACAACAAAACAACCCTAAAACAAAACTCATGATCGCATGAAACCTGCCAAGAACTTCATAATGGTAGGCACGCAACTGTTTTACTACAATCTTGATTAAAAGGTTAAAAAAAGGTATCTAAAACATTTTCCAATTACACAAAGTCAAGTGCTACCCATAGTGGTCATTTACGATTTTGAGAGAAAATATATTTTGAGTTTCTCCCGAATTATCCTCCCTTTTTATTAATATTTAATGAAATAAGCTAACATTATAAGTGGTTGTGCACAGATTGTCTATAATACATCAGCAAATATTCACTACCTTCATATTAACATTAGTGTGTTGATCTTTCAAAAATAAACTGAAAAAATAAACTGCAACTATCATTAAAGTGCTTGTGTATAATTTTTTTTAAAAAAAATTAAAGAATAGAGGAATGTGGATATTCTTGTAAACTTCCTAGATGTTCACGAAGTTTTCCCATGAACCACATATGGAAACAAAATGGAGGTCTTTGAAGCAACTTCAGCACAGTGAAATTCAGAATGTCCTTGAACTGGGAAATTAGTCAATATGAACAAACTGAATTTATGGCAAATACCAAAAATTAGTAGAATTCAGCCAATAAACACTACATTGTTTGCTCTTATACATTCATTTGTAATAAATTTAAAACAGTATATAACACAACATTTACCAAAGTAGGATACCACATCAAAGTTTGAGCCATCCATCAATTAGCACTACCAGGGAGGACCAGTATGCACGATGAGTTTTCTGAAGATAATTTCCTAAATGAGGAAAAACCACCTTCTTCCAAAGCTGCTGTTCATTAACTTGTCTCTGGTGTACTCTTTCTCAGTTTCAGGAAGCTTGTTCTATACTGTGTCAAACTACAACTGCATAGAGATAACTGCTAATTTAGAAGCATGTGCATTTCATTTCAACTACTTCAGTGTTTTGTGAAGTGGTACTGTCCTACCAGCAGTCAGAATGATTATTAATATAAGAAGAAAAAAACAGCTTATGAAAGTATTTCCTCCTTACAGTACCATTATCAAGAATTAGCAGTTCCAACAACAAACTAAAGTCTTTTTCACTCAAATGAACTTCAAGCTTTCCGAACATCACTTGAACCTATCTGAAGAGAAATGGGAATAAATTAATACTTTGAGTTTACCCATATAATTCTGTTTTAAACTACACAACATAAATAATTTATAAGGCTAAATTTATAATTCTTATTCAAAATGCAGAAGTCACTCCCCCTCTAAAATTCAGCATAATTCAGGGTTCAACTCAGTTCATTTTTGAAGTTCTGTCTAATTTGGACAGGATTTGTTAGAAAGTCACGAAAGCACCACATCACAATTTAACACAACTATGGTTATTCACTGTGAAAGCTGAACTCAAATCAAATCATCTCCCAGAAAATAGCATTTCAGTGTTGAAATATAGAACAAGGCACATATACTTAGTTTTCTTTTTACCAAATATGCTAGAAAGATGATTCTGAATAAGGATGTTAAAAATTCCTACAAGTATCACTACAGTTTTTCTTCATCATATTTTTGTACAATCTCCAACCTTCAGCCATCAGTTGGTCATTTTGAAATACGAACTGACTGCATATGAATATTTTCTTTTTTAAAAGGGCCTCTAAAAATATGCCACCTTTAACATGAAGGCTATGGAAAAGTGAGTAACTACAAATACAACCCTTCCAAGTGTAAAAAATTCCCAGAGTATCATATAAGCAGAAGTTTAGAAAATTCTAGGCCAGATTTCAATACATACTGATGCTTAAAGCAAAAACTTTGATAAGAGTTGAGCAATTTAAAAAACTAAATGACCACAAGTCTCCAAACCCAGGCTGATATAAATAAGCATTAAAATAACGGAATTCTAAATTTGATGACTTCAAAGGTGTTTGCAGGCACCTAACACATAATGATTTTAAATCAAAGCAACTAAGCAACCAAATTACATCAAAAAAACCTGTTCTATGCACTTCTGTTGACAGTGTGTAGGCAATACACATTAAAATAAAAATTTAAATTAAAAAATGCTAATTCCAGTAAGTTCATAGAGATTTTTTTCTGTTATCAGCTTTTACTTTAATACTTTTAGTACTTCTTCAAGTGGTCACAGCAAAGTTAATTAAGTTATTCAAATCAAACAAAATTATTGTTAATTTTTAAAAAATACTATTTTTAAAATGTATGTATATTAGTTTGATTAAAACAGACGCCTTAAGACAGTTTAAAGAGTTGACTCAGTAGAGTTTAATCTACATTCCATCTTCCTACAATGACAAATTTGGATTTTAACTCTTTTCCAAAATGCCAAATAAAAAAAAAAGAAACAAATTTCACATCTACTTTTGCATTTAAGCCACTTAACCATAAAATCTACAGGAAAACATGTTTTTGCAATAAATCAACAACAGCAAAAGAAAGGCAGTGGTATTGTTGGGGGTTTTAAAAAAAAAAAAAAAAAAAAGACAAAACACTTTCTCTTTTTCCTCACCAGACAACAGCTTTAGATCTTGTACTTCTGCCTTTGGTTTTACTTTCTTCAGGTGAATGAGATACGTTTGCTTTGTGGGTTTTCTTATGATGTTCTAGAAAAGCTTTTCTGGCAAATGCTTTCCCACATTTATTGCATCGGTGCAGAGAAAAGTTTTTTGTTACTTTTACTTCAATGCCAACATCAGCTCCTTCACACTTTTTATTGGGAGAATTAGAGGTGACATCCTGTTTCGAACCAATCTGTTTTGTTTCATCCCTCTGAGAGCCTCTTTTTGTCACCTTATTTAGAACAAGATCAATTGGCTTCTTTATTGCTCTTATTTCTAAACTTGCAGTTATTTTCCCAAGGTAGCGTGGCGACTTTTTATGAACCACGGTTATGTGTCTTATCACATCACGCTTACGACGCGTTTCGTAAGAGCAGAGTGGACACCTGTAGTATTTAACATAAATATTATTTCCATCCGTGTGTAATTCAATGTGTTTTGTTAAATTCTGTTTAGAAGTAAATTGGCGCTTACAGAGTTTACAGTAAAGCTGCTTGAAGTCAAAGCCAGCTGAAAGTTTTGGCTTCCTGGTTTTTTGCTGGCCACCTGCAGCAGATGCATTGGTTGATTTAGAGGTTGATTTAGTGGTTGATTTGCAGGCTGATTTAGTGGTTGATTTAGAAGTTGATTTAGGGTTTTCAGGGTCCTGTTTAACCTTATTTTTCTGTGCTGATGGTGTGTTCTTTTTCTCACTTGAATGATTTGTTCCCTTTAATTCATTCTGTGGAGAAAGCGCAATGGAAGGGGGTGAAGGTTCTACAGAATTTGCTGGTTCAACTTTTATTTCTGTGCCATTGGTAGTATTGTTGGGTCCCTTCTCTCTTTTAGAGTTCTTTCCAGAAAGAGTTATCTTGTGAACAATTTGCATATGCCTTTTCAGCATTACTTGTGAACTATATTTTCTCTTGCACAGAAGGCATTTGCAGGCACTTAAATTGTATTCAGCCTTTGAAGACGACTTTTGTTTTCTGGTCTTAAAAGATTTTTTAGCAGAAACTGTATCCAAGAACAAAGGTTGCCCAGGCTTTGTAGCTATATCAGGAGTAATGGAATCCCTTCTTAATCCTCTATGAACTTCATCAAAATGCCTCCTTACATTGGCTTTTGTGGCAAATGATTTATAACACACAGGACAACTTCTACCTAATGTTACGAGAACATTCTTATTTCGTCCTTTTGCAGAGCACTGGTTTGGTTTCTTTTTTGTTTCTATGTACTTCTTTAGCTCTTCCATCTTTTTTTTGTGTACTTTTCGAATGTGTCGGCGTACACTGCGTCTTGAATGAAATTCCTTCCTACAGAGGCAACAAATCAACTGGTGGCCATAATCAGAATTATCCAGAGAGTCCAAGTCAGGATTTACTGCTGGTGGCTGTTCCTCAGGAGTAGGTATCACCTTGTTTGTAACAGGATCATCAGGAGGTAATTCTACAGTCTCCCCAGCTGGGACTGGGGCTGGAGCTGAAACAGTCCTGGGTTGCTCAGTGCTGGGCTCCTGTATCTGTACTGGAGCTTGATCAGGGGTATGGCTACTTTCTGTGTTTTCATCTGGGCTATCAGGCCTTGACACATATTGAAATACAGCATTTTGATTAGTTTCTATAGGTTCCAATGTAATGATATATTCTTGCTTATCTACCCTTGGATAGATTGCCTCAAGAAGGTCATTTATGGCTTGACTCTGCTTATCTTTTGTATCTGGGAGGTCTGTGAAAAGAGGAAAAGATATTTTTTAATGATTTGGCTATTTCCAATTATTTAAATTTCAAAGTAGCTTTTAACCACTATGTGAATTCAGTCTCCAAATTTCCACAAATCCTCTTCTGTACTCTCTGAACACTCTAAGGCTTTGAGTAATCATTAAGAGTTGCCTTTTTATTAAAAGCCAACATCGGAAATAACCCTCCTGGAGTGCTAATGTGAAAGCCACCTGAACTAAAAATTTGTATGACTGGAACTAAGCTGGTCTTTAAAAAACTGTATCAATTGCAAAAATAACATCATTCGATTGAGCCTGTTATGCAGGTGTGCAACTAAGCCTGGAGTATCATTAGAAACCGATTCTCCTACTGCGGCATGCGGGCACTCTCAATAAAGGAACCTAATTCTGGAAATAAGCTCTTCTCTGTGAATTCTGAACAATCCTTACCAAAGAATGAAACATCTGTGTAACCTGAGCATTGCATGAAGATATAAGTAGATAATACTTTACAGGTCTCAGTAACATTCTCTTTTTAAATGCCAAATTAGTTCAGCACTCTAGTTCCCAGCGTCACACTCAAAGCATCTGCACTGGCACACAAATAAGAAGCCGGGCTCCTACAGCAAAAAGGTGATGCACTGAGATGACACAGTTCAAATTATTGTGGATAATTTTAAAGATATGAGTCCTGGTAACAGTTAATTAAAAACCTACAGTCAGAGTTATTCCTTGCACACACCCAGCAATACATGGAAAGTGTCAGTACAAAACATAAGATGTCTTGTTGCTCCAAACCCATTTTTAACACTGAATTTTTAACAGCTTTTGCAGTCAGTTTCAAATGGGCCTAACTATATAGTTTTTACCAAGAGTAAAAAGTCCTTCCTATTTTATAGCACCTTTTAAGACTACTTCATGACTATATTGAGTGCATGTCAAAAAAGTTACCAGGGAATAGTCTTTGGAATTTTTCACAATGCTGTACTGAACTTTTATTCCTGCCTCTTGTCCACCATCTTTTATTCGTTGAAAAAAAAAAAAAAGCCTACTTAGTTTGAGAACTATACTCAATTTTATATAAAGCACAAGTATTTATATAGTTTTATTCAGAGCATGTAGTGTTATTCCTTTTATTTGCACCTCTCATAGTGAACAGTGGAAATTATTTTATTTGTATGTTACTTGCATGTTACTTCATATAACATATGAAACTTAATCAGGAAGTTAAATGAAGGCTAGAATGTCAGGAGCTGGACATGAAGTCCTTCCTCAGGGTAACAGGGGAAAGACTTTCCTTACTTTGCTTAGAAACTATTGCATCTAAAGTCAGATGCCCTTCTAACCTTGTTTTGAAACTACAAGTCACCCCTTCTCACAGAGAAGCTCTGTGACTCTGGCCAAGCAAGCTCATTTAAAGAAGGTGACAGTACCAGTCTTTTCAACTTGTCCTTTCAGCTGATACCATGTGTGAAATGAATCATCAAAGTATATCTCTGTTTGTTCCTAATTTTTGAAATACTGAGGCAGGAAGGCATTAATCAGGAAAGAAAAATCCTCATCGCCCCTATACTGATCTAATCAAGAGATCAAGATAATTAGAAAGCTTTACAAAACATTTTTGAACGCTGACACATTTCCAAATTAATCAACTTTACTTAGATCAACAAAAATTCATCACTGGAATGAGACTGTAATAAATTTATTTTTCCATAAAAATATAGTTCTTGGCTTTTTTCCTCATCATTTAAATTACTTCTTTTAATAATAAAGTTTATTTTCTACAACAAAGATGTTGGGCTAGGTATGATCACATAGAATATGTTAAAGCAGCATACAGTGAAGTGAAGCAGGGGATAAGAGACAGCATTATTCAAGCACAGCTCCTTAAATAAAAGGGTAAACTTTTAGTCTGTGTTTCACACTAAGACCAAAAGACTGCATCCATGACACAAGCACTGTAAGGACTTCCTCAGTACAAGAGAATATTAAGGATATTGACCCAGGTCACTTCACAGGAGCAACTGAAGTCCATCAGAGCTATGATGGCCTAAAACTGAAACAGCCTGTTAGAGCAACTTTTTTCTGAGATTAATTTACCAGTCCTTTGACATATTTTTGGTATCTTTCACAGTAAAGGACAGATGGGAAAGAAAAAGCAGGAGCAGGAATAGAAAGTGTTTAGAGTGACACTTAATTAAAAGGCTAGATATATAAACTAGCTATCTAATTATATCAGCATGGCTCTTGGTTGTTAATTCATACAAAGTCATTGCTGTAGCTTCTTCAACAACATAAAAGTGATCTACATATGTTACTACAGAAATTTAATTCCACCTCTTTTTTTTTGCATTCTTGTTTCAGGTATGTTTGTGTAAATGGTAAAGAAAGATAAGTTCTTCAACTCCACACAGCTTTATTAAACATTTAAATTAGTAAGACTTACTATCATCCATCTGAAGACTTGGAGGACAATAAAACTTTTTATGAGTAATTAAATTTGGTAATCCTCTGAAGAGACTCCGGCACAATTTACACTCAAAAATGGTGTCCACATCTTTTAACAAGATATGTTTAAGTTGTTTTGTTCCTGTAATCAAAGAAATATTACACTTAAGGAAGGCTTTCTGTTCATCTTTTAATTCACATTATACCATGCAAGTGCAAACATTTTAGACCATCAATAATTATAACAGCATTTTATCTTTTGTTAATGCTACTTCATTTGTACTGTAAGTTTATGATACATACTCCAAATTTCACTATGAAGACAAGACTAGGATGAAAAAAACCCCTCATGGATTACACACATTACAGTTTACAGAGAAAGTGCCATGATTTACAATAAAAACTAACACCTAACATTAGGAAAGAGCTCTTACTACAGTATTTGGTTGTTGCAATTGCCCAACAGGAAAGAATGAGCACCTAGAGCATTTAAAGAAGCCTGTAGTATTTTTTCTTTAGGGTTATCCCATAGTACTAAGAAAACAACACATATTCATCTATTTCACATAGAAATGGCACCCAGTAAGGCAAAAAACTAAAGCATAAAATAAAGAGAATAACTAACAGGTCAAGAAATGTTAGTACAGGCAGATATCTGACCCAAGTCCAAGATGATGACACTTAGGCGAGATAGTAGAAATGTAGGCACTTTTTCAGCCTGATGAAAGGAAAATACATACAACTTAAATCTGAAAGATCTCTATTAAAACATAGAGAGCATGATAAAATATGCCACCTCTCCAGACTATTATGCATTGTCTACAAAGATAGTTAGATCTAGCACTGTTGATGTATTCTAGCTCCTGTTATTTTTTTACACTTCAAGCTTACTCCTTCATTTCTCATCTCATGAAAATTATGAATGTAAGGCCTAAAATTAGCAATAGATTACTAAATGATGCTTACCCACTCCAAATTAGAAAAGAGCACTACTCAAATTCAGCTAATTTATCTATCTTGATTTTTCTTAGAATTTAATTAATCAAAACTAATCAAAAAAGCAAAAATATAATGAAACTGGACCATGAATAAATAATATCAAACACCTACGGAACAGCAAGACATTCTTCAAGCTGAACTACAAGGTCAAGTGTTCTGTCATCTCATCACACTTCTCTTAAGAATTCCTTTCAAAGATCAAACTCAGAGTCACACTGCAGAACTATTTTCTAAATTAAACTCTTTCAAAAATTAATAATTTTAGACAATATTTCTTCAATACAAGTGGGCCTTACCAAGAAAACGTCTTTTTTCTTGGTGCAATAGTAGTACTACAAAGCTTTTTACATCTGAGTTTCAGCAAAGCACAGCATCTTCTTCAACAGTTCCTTAAAAATGGTATCCAAACTTGACCCTCTGAGGCTACCACAGTTTCTCTCCCCTCCTATGCCTTCCCAGGCCATATCTCAGTGCTCTTTGAGTGCTACTAACCTCACCTTCATTTGACCTGCATTTTTACAAACAGACTACTAGACAAATATTTAGATACAACAACAAATAAAAATTGTACACACTTCCTCCCAAAAGCAAGTTGTTTACTCAGATCTCACCAACGAACATTTGAATTTCTGCACATAAAGAAAATCCAGCTGAACAAAACTGAAGATGCTCCATGTAGATAAAATTCTTGTGAAGTACCAAACTATAATTCAAACAAGATGTTTCCAATTTTGTGAAAGCACACAAAAAACAGAATTCAGCCATGCTGCTCATGCATGCCCTAGCCACAAACATCCCTCAAAAAAAGGAAAAATTCTCTGTTATTACCCAACCGAGGGACACACAGGTTCCTTATTCTCTCTGCTGTTATATTGGTATTTCAGTCTCCTGTTCAGGACTGAAATGCTTTTTTCCCAATACAAATTGCTGGATTTAAGAATTACTGGATGAGATTAAAGGATTTATGACATACTGGAGATCATACTATATGACATGGTAGTCACTCTGGCTTCAAATCATCCTTATGCAACTGTGAAGCTTTTCACTGGTGGGAGTAAAGAAAAATAATTGGTCCTTTTAAATTAAACTGAAGACATTTAGGAACTTCTGGAAACGGTAAAAAAATTTAAAACATCCACTGGTTTTGTGGACACAGCAGGCAGAGGAAAACAAAATCATCTCCTTATTCTCCCCCAACTGCCAACTGTGGCAACAAGTCAGTTTTCTGCCAGTATATGCTGCCTCCATCTTACTGGAGAAGACTTACTGAAGTCTCCTCTATTTTGTAGTTACATCTAATTGTATATCGTGATGGTAATGCAAGAGATATCTTGTCAAATTCTGTTAATATTTGTAAATGTTGATGCTAGAATAACATCAAAGTCACAAGAAATCAGTAGAGAACACCAGTCATAAATATCTCTCTGTCAGAAATACTTAAGTTTATGCCTTTTGCAAGCAGTTTCTTTTTTAGCAAAAAAAAAAGATTCAAATTCACTTTTTATTCTTAATGCTTTGAATGACAGAAGCTTTTGATAAAATTATTTAAACTGTTATGTACAATACTCTGTCTTAAATCTCTATTCCTTTACCACAAGAATCAAACACTCTTTCCATAATGACATGTTGCTTGTTCAAAACTAACCAGTAAAATCTTTGTCTAAGTCCTCTTGCCTTCTGTCCAACCTCCTTGATGCAGGTGACTGATGATATCAAAGCTACCAATTTAACACCTGCCAGTGAGGACCATCTAGAAGTAGCTCAGAGACAAAGTACCTGCAACTAGTTTGTGCTATTACCAGTAGATATTCCATTAACCTGCTTCAAGCAAAAGAAGCCTGTCACACAAATCTGAGGCCTCAAGCAATCTCAACCAAGCTAAGAAGGTTCCAAATTAATAATCTCACATCCTGTTTTTGTATTAAGTTATTGAAATGCTAGTGGACAACTTAAATACTATGCCCTTTTACAAGACTCAGACCAGACATGCATCTCATTGCACAGCAGCAGTGTTTTTATACATGACACATTTCATATATTTAAAAAGCTCTAAAAAAATCTAGAAACACATAGATAGCAGCACTAAAGACCAAGAGTTGTGAAAATAAAATGTTCGGTTTGCCACATCAGAAGTGTAGAAACAACCTGAAAACACTGAAGGTTTCAATCTTCCCTGGCATGCCTCCCCAGATGCTTAGTTGTTCATTGCTATGTATTTCAACTCCCAAAAACAATCAAGGAACACCTTAAAGGTAATATGACAAAGCAATTTAAGACACTCAAGCTAAAGTTTTTTCGTCACCTCAGGAGTTTTATGATAAGCTCATTAATAACAGCAGCAGAAATTACACAAAGCAGAATAACATATTTAATTTTTAAGGTTTTTGAAGGATAACTATACAGCAAGATCTGTATCTTCATTACTTTCTATGAAAACCCTTATTAAAAGGAACACCTAACTCCAAAAATCTACAAATATTTTGCATATATGCATGAAGTCAGGTGCTGTTTATTTTAATACATTGAATAAACACAACTCTTTTAACAATTTCTTAAGAGTCAGGCATGGTTTCATACCTGATCGAAAACACTCAATGATTTGTTGAATACCAGATTTTGATGTTTGCAGAGGCTGCTGCAATAACGGAGGATCACCAGGTTCCAACAGATGCACTGAAATATATAAAAGGATAATCAGCCATTAGAAAACACTCAGGTGATTTCTGTAACTTAGGAATTTTCCATACATACAGTAAACTAGCTAAAAAGAACAGCCAGGACTACAGTAAAACTAGCCTTACTCTAAAATTTTCACCTATATTGAATTAAAAAGCAGTCAATATTGAATTTTCCAGCCATGATACCTTCTGACAGTTTGCTGTCATTTTGATCACTTAAAAAAAAGTGTATTCAAAGCTACATGTAACAAACACGGAAACATATAAATACATAAAACCGAATTAACTCACTAGAAATGTCTGTCAATTAAAGTAATTCCCCAGAACAATCTACTTGACTCCCATTGTTAAAACCAAAAGACATGTACAAAAGAGCATTACCAAAAAGTTCACAGCATACTACATGACTTCAATGCTGCCAGTATGCACCTAAACACTGAAGCCAAGTTTAAAGTAGTAATGATCAGAAAAAAAGCACAAGCATAGCTACAAAGCATATACCAAAAAAACCTATCACAGTATTTTTAACCACAAAAACTACATTCAATAAACTCTTCAGGTTCAAATAAGCGGCTGAGTGAATACTTTACTTCTGATGTTTCATTCCACATCATATTCTTGGCAAAAACTATTGGAAGTAAAACATGTATCAATCAGGATTTTTAGCCATTCCAATATGCAGTATTTATGTGCATGAAAATGAATAGCATTCCATTGCTGTATATAGATATGGCAATTAAGCTTTGCCCAGAGGGAAACCCAAATTTACAGGAATAAGAGCACTTCTTGAAGCATGTGTTTGCAAAATCAGTAGTTAGGTCATCTTTTACATTTCTTATTGACTAAACAGCCAGCCTTGTACATCATAAACTGGCTCCCACCTTAACCATTTGGTTTGACTTTAACCCCATTTTAAGGTTTTCATTTCTAAATGAAGCACTGAGATCTCTTAGAAATTTATTTTTAATAAAGGCCAGTTGAGGCACAGTATAAACTATTTAGGGATAATAAGTGCAAAAAGACTAAATAAATTCTGCCAGGAACGTTGAGCTAAAAGATAAAAGGTTATAAATAAATTCTAGCTCAAAAGAACATCAGAAAACAAAGCACTGTAAAAAAGGACAACAGAATGGAACACTCCACCCAACTATCCCGGCCCCATAATATATTATTATATATACAAACACATAACGACCATGACAAATCAGCTAATCATTTGGGGATCTCTAATACAATGACATATTGTATTCTATTAGCCTACTCCCTGCACTTCAAAATAAAACATTTTGGTTTGTATACAGCCTCTAATATGCACATACAACACCTAGTGACATCAAGAAGAGTAACACAGGTGAAGCAGACCTAACTCATCACTGTTAATTTGTCAAGCAAGAAAAGTATTTTAGTTCTTTTAAAGCATTAGAGGAACTCAAAACCATTTCACTGTCAACACAAAGAAATGTTTCTACTAACTGAACAACTTCTACTCTCAAATTACATTTCACTAAAGGAGCATAATCAAAGTCACTATGCTCACACTTTTATCTGTTAATTCCCCAAACTGATGCCTTTCTTCTCAAAATAAAAGTGAAAGCATCCAAATAGCACCTTTCTTGCAAAAACCTAAGTGAAAGCATCCAAATAAACTCTATAACAAGGCAAAAAGAAACAAAATTGCCTTTAAAAATACTAATTATAACAATAGGTAGAATAATTCCAAAAGCATCTAATAGGTTGGCTGAACCTTCAGAGTATTCATTACAGTTTCCACTGATTGCATCTTTCACATCACTCAGACATGGAATGTAAAGAGTTGTTCTAGGACTTGGTGGGGTTTTTCTCCTCTAAGACTAAGATCTTCAATTTCACCAGAGTTCACCAGAGAAGACAGAGTAAATATATAAACAACAAATGCAAATGATTGCCAGAAACACCATTTTACAAAAAACCTGAGAACACTGCACTTTTTGGAAACAAAATGGTCAACTGTTTTATACGACTTCTTGCCTTCCTCTGCTCACTGCATACAGTGCCCATGTGGTGGCCTGAGAATTATCCCACATCCTGCAGGAACTAAAATTTTCTCTTCCTGAAATGATTTTAAGGCGACAGTTCAAGGATACAAAAAACCATTTCCAAACAAAATTCAGAAACTTTTTATACCTAGAGCTGACACTAATGATACACATTCGCAATCCTCACAACAGTTTCTGCAAGCTTTTAATGAAAGAGATATGCAAAACAGCCGAAGCATCACACACCACTATACCTGGTTCACAGCATCCATGGTGATGGTGGTCAGTCTGACAACACTTGTCCCTTAGAGGCATTTTCCGTGCGCACGACCTACTTTCCTTCTACATCCAGCAGCTCGTTTCTGCTAAAATAAGCAAATTAGCTGTCACCGCCGAAGCACTGGCGGCTCAGGAGCGCGCCAAGCCCGCACACCCACTTCCTATGGCGGCACGGCCGGGCAGGCCGGAGGCAGCGGCACCCCTGGCGCAGGAGAAAGTTCCCATTGTTTTCGGCAGGTCTCACGACGCCCTCTGCAACGGCCGCGGCGAGCACGGCCCCGCTCCCGCCTCGCCACCACCTGCGCCTCGGCCGGCGGGGGAGAGCCCCCGGCCGCCGCCCTCCTCACCGAGCCCGGCCCGGCCGCACGGCCCCGCGCCTCCTCCGTGGGCGGCCCCGCCGCATTCCGTCCCCACCTCGCAGCCTCGCCGACGGGACGGAGTCCCTGGGTTCCCGCGGGAGAGTGGGGAAAGCCGCGTTCCCGACAGCCCGGGGCTGCAGCGCGCCCGCCGCCGGGCCGGGCGCTCCCG
>VWPU01007367.1:0-31220 GCA_013398955.1 Callaeas wilsoni
CGGCTCCCCCCGCCCTGAGGCGCCGCCGGCGCCCCGTGCGCTCCCCAGGGCCGCTCCCCCCCGGCCCCGCCGCCTCACCGGCCCTGCCGCCAGCGCAGCTCCCGCCGCCTCCTCCGGCTGCTGCTGCTGCTCCCGCTCCTTATCCTGCTCCCGCTCCCTCTGCAGCGGCGCCGCCCCGGCTCGCAGGAGGCGGAGCGGGGCGGGCACAACGTCTGCGCCCGCCGGGGCGGGGACTGCACCAGCAGCAGCAGCAGCGGCACCGGCGGTGCCCCCGAGCTCCCCGCGCCCCCTCCTCTCTCTTTGTCCGCCCCCCGCTTTGTTCGCCCCGCGGCAGCCGCAGCTCGGGCGAGGCAGCGGCCGTGGCCCGGCTCGGGGGGACCCCGCCGCGCCCGGTGGTCCCGGAGCCGCCGCTGCGGCACAGCCCGGCTGGGAGGGAGGGGGAGAGGGTGGGCACAGACGGGGAGGTGTGAAGCACATCGCTCTAGTGGGTGAATAACTTCACTGTCTGCTGCTTCGCTCCATTTTCCTTTTGTCCTGATGCCCAGAAATTTATCATGCAGAAATTTATCATCCCAAAGTACCGAATATTTTTATTTTCATTGTGTTTGTGAAGCAACACACTGGAAGCTGGCGTTATCCCACTGCTAAAGTTTAAACAGCTGGAGGAGCAGCTCCAACGCCATCGTCAACAATTTAATACCGATTTTCAAGGCTGAATCAAACTGCTCTGCTCCACTTCTTCCCCTCTTATAAACAGGCAGCAGAGCCCAGCCAGAGCTGGCCCATCACCGCTGAATTCCTCACAAAGCAAACCTCAGTTTGCAGTCTCATAGCTTGTTTGGTTTCTGCATGATGCCATTTGAACAAAAGGGTGATGAGAAAGCAGTTCCATTGCTGGGGACTGATTGCAATTTGTGTTTCATTTTGGCTTTGTTCTTTGGCATTAATCCAGCACGGTAAAGCACAAAATGGTGTGATGCACTCCCCCAAATAATAGGTTTCAAGTACATCAGCATTTAGCAATATTTGTTAGAATTTCACTTCCTAAACGTTAAACAGAATCTCTTGCCATGGCCATTAGATGGTGAAACAGATACTCGAATCCATCTACAGCCACCCCTCTTTCTCCCTGGAAAATTTGATAAGTTTCACAGGATTTAAACACTGGGTTCTATTTATAAGTGCAGAGCTAGCAAAGGATTGCTTTTTTTAAAAAAATGACCCTGCAGCTCCTAGCTATGGAAATAATCCCTAACACAAAATTGCAATTAGGGTAGAAACAGGAGAGTTGTACTAACTTTACAGAACAGATGCCCAAAATACCTGCTGGCTTGAGAGCTGCAGTGGCTAATCTTAGTCCTTCTTTCTGGTGGTGTAGATTTGAGCTTTCTGTATTGATCTGATTCTAACATATAATGGGTTTCTCTAAGTGTATCTATCATTTTCCATCATTAATTTGATGTTTTGGCTCTCGGTTAATTTGTCACCATGTAAGTCCATCTCCAATGCTTGCAGTTCAGTGCACAGCATTAAAATTGTATGAGCAATATTAGACTGATGCATCTAGGACAGAGCACAGCAACTGCAAGTCAGCTTGAAGATGGAAACCAGAAGTTGCAACTTTGTGCTGTTATTGTAGAACTTGTCATAATGTAGAAGCAGTCACTAAGAGTGGGGAAATAATGGATAAAATATGGTTTAAATGTGTAAGTAGTTTGCTTCACTCCCTTGAAAGGGTATGGTAAAAATGTCCTATACCAAGGCAAGAATTGAGAATCTCACACAGATCAAGGCAATGTGCCACTGTCTGTTCCAGTAATTTCCTATGGAACAGACTCAGCTTCAAGATCCTGTAGTCCTGTAGGAAAAAAAAAGAGAGTTTGTTATCCATCCTTTGACCAGAATCAACTTCATACCATGAAAAAGCAGCTTTGGAGCAACAGTAACTTCAATCCATCCCAACTGGAAATGGCTGACAGCCTCTGGGTATGAGTCTGCACCAGCAGGGCACAGCCAGTTTGTAGGAATCATTGTGATAAAAGATCCTGGTACCATAAATCACACTCCTATACAGGATTAGAGATGATTGAAAGCCAGAGTATCTTTGTTTCCAGTCCTGGTGGCTCTGTTTTCTGATCTGCATGATCAGATCAGTCGACAAATACTATATAGGCATTTTCATAACTCCATGAAAACAGGAATTGCTGGATGCTCCAGGGAAATTCAGGATGCTGACATAACTACTGGCATCCTGGCCACAAGTATAAGGCTCACTTTAGAATTAAAATTGTTCTCAACAATGTGGGAACACCAGTTGCAGTTGGTTCTCCCCTTTTTCAGATTTGTGAAGGGTCCAAGGTTGTTGAAGCTTTCTAAAGAGCTAAAATGTTGTCCTTTAAGAACTGAATGCAAGGATCTCCTGACTGAAGAAATCCATTTTTCTATTCAATGGGATGTATTCACCCAAGTATGAAGATTTTGAGTACAGATTTTTTTTCCATCTGAATGATCTCTTCAATATGCACATCTGGCAATTCCTATACAGAACTGATGGTCACATCTGCTACAGAAAAGGCAGCTAATTGCCTTTTTTTTTTTAATCTCAGAAGTGCTGCTTCAAAAATCCCAGCACTTGCATGACTGTTTTCTGTAGTTTCTTTTCTGTAAAGGCTGCAAGAAGTCTTTTCACTGCTAATGTACTTACTGGTTCCCTTCCCCAGGTCAGACTACCCAGCAGCAATAAAAGAAAAAGCTCTCCAAACCCATGTTCTTTGGTGAGCTACACAAGACAAGCTTTCATCCAATTTTACATTATTTGTTCTACTTAACACGGGTAAAACAATAGAGAACAGAATATTTGAACAAATTAAAAAAGAATCCTTTCTGCATTCTGGTTTAAACAAGATGCTTAAATCAACAATAATGTTCATCTTGATGAGTGTTTCATTTCCCTGATAACTGAGAAACCAGTCTATTAATAAAGATGCAAATCATTCTAGCACTTATGTAAATACCAAGTAAAGCTGAATTCTCACCTACAGCGAAGCAGAGCGCAAGGATTTTGTTCCTATCGAGTGATGAATTCTAAAGAAAGGCTAAATAAATGTTTATTAAGTCATGGGTGACAACTAAACACGTTGTAAAAAACCTTATGTAACATCTCTGCTGCTGTAGTTGTCTGAAGTCTAGGAAGTGTCCAATTGTCACACAGTAATTACCACGTTATTAAATCCATCCTGTTTTCAAGCTACTCCAGGAATCACGACCAATTCCTCTGACTCATCCCCTCCCACCCCCCAAAATGTAGCAATGACTGTGCTGTGTTCTTAGGAACAGCATCAATCTTCAGTGGCATTCACGTCCCAGGGGCAGCACAGCCATGGCACAGCACGAAGGTGCTACGGGCTTCCATGGCAACTACCAAGGCATTTGAAACACTTTAATTATATTGCAGCTTTTGCCTTTTTTCTCTTTTTCCCCAGCTATGCTGCCTTACAGAGCTTGCAGTAAAATAATTATTTTTAGCAGCTACCACACCTTTCAGATATCTTCTAGAATCCCAGGTATTTCTCTTTTCTTGACGTTTTGAGCGCTGTGAATTGGGTTATAAAAATTTAGAGTCAGAAATTCAGATCTTTTTAAGACACAACTTCCCACCTGACTGATACCCAGAGTATTTTGCATAGATTTGATTTTTTAGACATGCACGAGCATTTTGAAGTATTTTTGGTGTTCCAAGTGCTGTAAATAAACACGTGGACTATGCCAACAGGAATCTGTGGGAAAATCTGAGTGATGCCTGCTCATGCTATACCCACCTTATTACAGATTTTATTACTCATTCTTTTTACTAAGCTCTAATCTAGGTTATTATGCCACACCCATCACCATGGGAATGGGACTTAAAAGGACCCAAAATACTTTGCTATTCAGCTTTCCCTCAGGACTTAAGAGTGTGATCTGATTGCAGTTTCAATATAGAAAACCCATTTGAGTAGTTACAGCTGACAGATTGAAAACCTCACTAATTACAAGCATCTTCAGTGCAACAATATGTAGCAATGATAGAACAGTGAATTACAGATAAATGGCTAAGAGATCTAGATAAATGAATTTCTCATCATGAGAGAAGCAGCAGGGATAACTCCCCATCTCTAATTAACTGTGTGTCCTACAGCAGAGGTAAATACAGGAGGAGTTTTACTCACTGGTTCAGTTTTCTCACAGCACTGTCCATGCTGACTGCCACCTCCACATAAAGGACAATTCCAAAGGGAAGATTTAAAAGAACATTTTAAAAGATACCTCTGAGCACCCAGAATTTTGTATGATTGTCCTTATTTCAAATTAAATTACTAAAATTAAACCCAGAAATTAAACAGTCTCTGTCTGCTTTTCTGCGATCAAAACATATCACAAAAACATTATTTCAAGAAAAAAATAAGCATTATAGGAACATTTATAAAAGTTTCCTTTGCAATTTGAAAGACAAAAGAATAACAAATGAAAGTATTTTTGTCACAACTGTTTTGCTTATCTGCTGGGACCAATTAATTATGTGGAAGGGTGATTGAGGACGGACCATACAGAGCACTAAAAGGTTCTAAGCACATAAAGATGATTTTCACCTTGTGTACTCTTCTGCCTTGCTCACAGAAACCACAGGCACTCCTTCAGTTTAGGCTGCATGTGCTACTCCAGCAGCAGCATTTCCTAAGAGCCATTAAAAGCAGATCTTTAGGGTGTGGTTAGAGAACTGCGTGTTTCAAATATGAGCAGCCCAACACACCCAGAAGGTGTGCACTGGGAATCATCACCTCCTGCCCTGCATCCCTTTATCATCCACGTGGGAATGATGCAGCACACAAAGGCTCCTGTAAACTGTCATTACTGGCTTTTAACTCCCTGCAAGGAGGAGGAGGAAAAAGTGCCAGACCTCCATGAGCTTCTCTACAGAGCTTTCTTTAAATGCATGTAGAAGGTGGAAACTGCACATTATTTTGTTGTCCACTCCTGTTATAAAAATACTGTTTCTCCTATTAACTAGGAAGAAAAAAGCCATTCATTTTACAACATATGATGAACATTTACCTTGACTTGCTTCCCAAGTGCAACCAAATAAACTGAACGGGTAAATGCTGCAAAAAGATTTTTCAGCCTCTTGGAATTCATATATAAAGGCACTTTGGTTTTGCCTTCCTGCAAAGCTTAAGGAGAAAAAAAGAAAGAGAAATAAATAAAGGCTTTAACTGCAAAAATCCTGGGGTTCTCACAGAAATTCAAATGCAGAGTGCACTAATAGCATGTATTTTAAAAATCTTTGGGCAATAGCTGAGAATTTGAAAGAATTAAGTTCGTTCTCTAACATTATCTTATGGACATTGCCCTTCACAATTTTTTTGTTAGATCCTTGAAAATGCTTTGGTTTACTCTGCTTTATGCTTGGTCGGGGAGACTTTTCCTGCATTTCTGGAAAGACAAATAAATGCTTTACCAGCTCCAAGGAATACATTCCATCGATCTAGTGCTCCCTCTCTTGGCAACTGAACAATGTACACTCACTTCAGCCACAGGTCCCTCCCAAGGTAAGGAGGAGAAAAAAAGGTGTTAATTATTATTATTAATTATTCATAACATCTCTAAGCATTCAGAAGTGGGCAGCTCTTAACTCTTTCAGGTTATGAAAACTGAATGGTAAGGCAAGGTTCTGTTTAAGTAGCTGAAATAATTTTAACAGTTTCTTGATTAAGAAAACCTGAAGCCAACAGCTGCGGCCCTTCCTAAAATATTTAACTATATTCATCTCCATTTTGCTCAGCTTGTTTTTCCAATTTTCTTCAGCAGCTGATTTTAAAAACCCAGCATTTTGCTGCTTTAGGACTCCAATTAAAAGCTCTTTAGCTAAAAGCTCATTTATTAAACCTCTGTAGACAACCACGGACATGTATGTACAGCAAGTTTACATGAAGGACGATGCTACAAAAGATACAGTGGCAATTAAAACAGACCCACATAAATAATTTATAAAAATACTTGAAATGGTGAAAATAGCACTGTAATCCCCAATTATTTTCCTCCAATTGCCAGGCTTTTGATGTGGGAAATCTTAACGTCAGACCTTTTTAAAAACATTCTGAATATATTAAACTTATCTACAGGATAATTAGCAAAATGTATAAAGTGTAGATTATTGTACAAAGGACAGATATTAAAAAAATCACCAATCCACCTGAAACTCAAGGACAATATAAATCTTAGCCAAAATAATGAACACCAAACCACAAACTCTGCATTTTAGAGTCTCAAGTATTGGCAAATAAAATGCTCTTAACAAATCAGTCCTGTTATTCCTTAGTGGAAAGATGCAATTTGGGAAAATTCTGCATTTTCTGGCTGCACTGGTGGTCCTGGTCAAGGTGGAAACCTGCACTGACTTCAATACCAAGGAAGAACAGGGCAGACCTGCATTTGTCAAGATTTTCTCTTTCCTGTAAGATGAGGGAGGTTATCTGAGTTTGTAGAACTGGGGGGGAAACAGAAGGAATTTGGACATAAGAAAACAAAAGACCGGTTAAGAGCTAAGTCTTTTTCTTTTGCTGGTTTCTTGGGGAATTTTTTAACAGGCTTCTTATCCGTAGATAAACCCCGGTCGATTCTGCCATGTTTTCAAATTCAAATGGTGTGATGCCTTCAGCAAACTTGCTCATGTCAGGAACAAGTCCAGATTTTTTCACCGATGATCCAGTGCTTGTGGGCACTTTATCTCCACCTGTGTTCTCCCCCTCGTTCACCTCAGGGTTGGGAGCAGGCAGGGTGTTATCCAGCAGGCCTTCAGAAACTGCACTATCAGGATTTTCCTTCAAGTCAAGCAAACCGTCCTCTAGATTCGGGCTGGTTAGAGAACGGTCGTTTTCTGGGATCTGCTCACTGACGTCAGAAAACTCCGTTTCCACTGAGATCCCTTTCTCAGGTGACCTGACTTCTGCAACAAGATCTGCTTCATTCCTGGCTGGCGATGACGTGAGGGAGTTTCCAGTTAAAGGCGTGTCAGCAGGAATATCAGAGTCACTGTTTGTGCTCTCCGCCTGCTCCAGCGCTGCCCAGATCAACCGCTGCTGCTCCTCCAGCTCTTCCAAGGTCAGGGTATCCTCATCCATGACTGAGTCCACTATTTTGGGCTGAGGACTATCACTGGAAGGGTTTGGTGGTGGAGTAGTCCTAGGGAGGGGAGAGTGGGTGGGTGTGGAAGGCTGAGGGGGCGTGAGCGGGGGTGTTCCTCGTGGCACAGGCGGAGGAGTGGACATCGATGGAGATCCAGGTGGCAGCGGAGGTTGGAACTGGAAACTGTTGGGAGTTTGAGATCTCTGTGCTCCTTCCAGATCTAGAAAGAGATTAAAAGACACCTTTTAGAACCTGGAATCTGACCAGGACAAGATTCAAAGTGCCAGTGTTCTGATTAACTACCAGATTTACGTCTTCCCATCCTTGGTTTTCAGCTGAGACAGAACAAACTTTTGTGAGGGTCTTCATACCCACCAAACTATAGGTTTTGGGATTTTAACTCTGCCAGCCATTCAAGGAAAAAAAAATTACTCTTTAAGGTATTAAGAACAAACTCATTCCAGACTGAGACACATTGAAGGATTCCTCCTAGCAGATTTCAAAAGGAAAGCCAGAAGTTTCTCCAGCTGTTCTAACACTTCAGTAATACTGAATCCTCCTTTGAATCTGCCTCATTTTTAAGAAGCTGTAAGCTTGCAAATTTATGTTATTTCATCCAAATATTTAGGGATTTGGAGGTCTTCTTAATAGAAGTTTCTTTAGGATGCTCCTGAAGTAAGGAGATCAGAATTTTTATTGTAACATTGCAATTGCTCTGAGCACACCTGAAACCTCCTGCTTGGTACAGAAAGATACGAAAACGACTGTGACAATCACAGCAAATGCCTCTGCAGCAGGACACTGCTGGCCTCTGCAGCACTGCCATGAACTGCCACCAAAACGACTGCTAGCACATTGGCTTCTCCTTTTAACTCTCACATTTCAATTCAGAGCAAGTTATTTTGAAAATGGAAGTTGAAACTAGGAAGAAAAAATGCAGAACGACTATACCAGAGTCCAGGTCCATGTCAGCTGCTGCTATCTCTGAGCTGTCTTCTCTTGGTCGTTTGGAATGATGAGACTTTGACTGAGATGCAGCCCTTTTGTTGCTGGATTTAGGACTTGGCTGGAGAGAAATCATCCACAAAACCAAAAAGAATTAGTATTATACTGTACAGGGTAACGTTTCCAGCTGTAAGAATTAAAGCAATTTTGTGACTATACAAAATCATTTGGGGACCCACTGTGTAAGCAGACACTGACATTTGAGGGATGCCATGGCTACAACAAACAAGCTTCTCCCTTACTAGGGGAGTCTGGAACTTGCAGGTTGTGTAAGTTCACAGCAAATTTTTTCCCAACTGTTTATAAATCATTGCATAACTGGGATCTGCTTATATTAAATGAAATAATGGAATTCATTTTAAACATGAAGCCATTTTTTGTTGAGACAGGAAAGCCAGATCAGCATTTCACACCCACTTTATCTGGTGCCAATAAAAGTCTGTCCCCTTGTGCAGAAAGAAGATACAAGCAAGAGATTATCATGGCGTACACTAACTAAAAGACAACATTGGGGGTTTTTTTAGGAACAAAGATATATATTCACCTCCTGAAAGTTAGAAAGGTAGTGAGCAAAAACATCCTTCTGTTGAGATGGCTGCATGGGGATGGAACCAAACATCTGCCATTCCTACAGCAAAGAGAAAAGAGAAATACTGTTTCATATGGTTGGTTAATAACAGAACTTTGGTAAATAACACTGAATGAAAAAACACATTTGAAGGCCACTAAATGGGCAAATGTAAAGGTGTAAATGCACAAGTGCTTCTTTTTAATGCACAGGCATTAAGATCAGTGATGGAATTCACTGACAGCCGGTTAAAACGCTTTTGAAGGTAAAAGTGCAGCACCCACAGGAGATTTCTTGTGTGCTCTGTGCTTAAGAGGGCACCCGCTATGTGGGTCTTACAACTTAATTCCAGTTGTTACAGAGCTTTGCAGAAGTTGTGCACTGACTGAGCTGATATAATTTTTTATGATCCAAATTGTATTTATGGAAACACCCACAGTGATTTTAATATTCCAAGAACATTCAGAAAATTTACATGTATGGAAAAAACAGCCATTCATGCATGAAGTTTTATGTTTAAAAAATAGCAAACTATCCTTCCAGGCTCCTGTTGGTCTCATAATGGAAACAATCCCCACAGAAGCACTGTCAGACCCTAGCACAAGAATTGTGTTCTCACATTGATTACAACCCCCAGCCCCAAATCAAGGGCTTCAAAAGAAGAGACTTGAAAGGAAATTGTCAGATGCAGAATACAAAACATTAACTCTGGCTAAAAGGAATTCCTGTCACTCAGCACGTTGTTTAGCAGGCAGAGAACAGCTACTCACATCTGGGATCCCACTGGGAGTGGATATATTAAAGCCTGGATAATTTATCAACTTAGACACATCGTAAGTGATACGTTTGGGCTGGGGAGAGCCCCCATCTTCCGCTTCAACATCACCTGTAATGGAATATAATTATTATTGATGTTAATTAAGAACACCACTGAAAAAATCCAGAGGATTTAAGAACAGGGGTTTGGAATGGAAGTACTGACAGAAGGTTTTGAAATCCACAGTGGCAGGAACAGTGACCAAACCCATCAGATACATGCATGAAGCCTCCCCAGGAACCCAACTGGGTATTCCTACACAACTGCTCCTCATGTACCATTGCTACCCCCAGAATTTGGCATCAGGACTGTTCTGAGATGCAGCATAAATGTTGGTCCTTAGCAAAAAACTGGTTAATTATTTAAGTTGGGTTCCAAGAAATGTGTTTTTCGCTTGCTGGTGGTTTTGTTCCTATGTAAGAGTAAGTCATTGAGTATTATGGCTTATTTCATAAAACGTAAGGAAAAAAGGAAGAAATTGGACAAAAAGAGATTTGCAAGTCCTGCAGTTTCACACAACTCCAGGTTCTAACAGTGAAATCCTCCTGACAGTCTCCATCTTTGCAATGCAACCATTATGGAACTTGCTTTGTTGTTACAGCATAGCTGATAAAAAAGGTGTATTTTTACACGAACAAAAAGACTCGATTTGCAACGTTCTCACTCTTCCAGGAGGGTTTACAAACCCGTTACTTTATCCTCTCCTGAGGAGGGTGCAGCCAGGACACAGCCTCATAGCAGAAGTGCACTCCAGCCCCACATTCCTCACCTTTCCCATCATACAGAGCCAGTCCGGAGTGCTCCATTTCTGCCTCCTTCAGCCAGCCCGGGGGGTACCCCAGCTGCCGCATGCGGTAAATGAACGGGGGCAGGCTCTTGTCTGTCACACCGAGGGCATCCTGAAGGACCCCGCTAAGCCAAGGAAACAAACAGAAAGCAAAATGTCATCCAGAAAAACCCCTCACTGTTGGCAAAAGGTTATAAACATTTTGTGGAGTTTTCAGCTGTCAAGGTAAAATAGCTGAGTTTTAGCTCCAACTGTGTTGCATTTTGATCCCACATAGAACAACTCTAGGTCAAAACCAGCTCTGATATTAAATACAACTTTCTGCTTTGCTGATATGCTTAAACACTTTATTAGATTTAATTCTACACCCAGAATAACGTACTTGACCTGCTACTTCTGACTGATGGCCTTGACTGCAGCTATCAACAGGAAGGGTGGACCTTAACACTGAATTTACTGGTGATTTTTTTGGAGACTGCCACACAAAACTATGATTTCTTTGAAGGTTTTGAACAGAGAGGAAGGAACTCTCAAAGCTCAAAATTTGTAGACTTTTGAATACACTTTTAGTAGGAACATAATAAATTTGCAATTTGAGAAGTCGAAGAGTAATATTTACCGCCCTGCATTAGGGAAAGGGTAGCACTATCAAGCTAGCAAGTGAGTTTTCATTTGAAAAATATCTCTGCAATTTATTAAAATTCTAGTTAGCAAATTCAAACATAATACACTCATAGTTAAGAGCAGCAGGTGGACTTAATAAACTCTGGCAATTAACATCTGGCAGTCCAAAGGGAGAAGAGGTATTCCAGAAAAGCAGTGCAACAGCAAATGGAAAGAAAAGAGATACCTAATTACTCCTGGCTTAAATTTTCCAAACCTCTCTTCTACTTCTTCTGCATGGTAACGCTGCTGAAAATTCTGATTGCTCGAATCACCACAAGCTTCCAAAAACTCCTTTCTCTTCTCATTTATACGAGCTGCATTTCGTGGCTTAAAGATAATACAATTGGGAAGTTTAGAGTTGGACAACTTACAATTTATGAACTCCTTCACCCAACATAAAGCTTGGAGAGCAGCAGTCTTTGGAATACTGGTGACTTTACCTTTGGACAGTCTTTCATTTGATGGTCTTCAGAACCACAATTGAAACAGTGAGGTTTGGGCCTGCTTGAAAAATGCACAACCAGTTAAACCTGAAAACAACTTTGCAGTGTTAAATACATTTTAATTATTTTCATTTTTAAACAGATTTTAATATTTAGACTTGAGAAAGAAAAGCAAAAGCATCGAGTGCTGATGTCATGTGCTGTCTTCTGCTTCTCTTAAACTTGTGTCAATCGTTAAACAGAAGAACAGAGTATTGCTGATTTCACAGTGCTAAGGAGAACACGGGAAATGAGGAAAGGGCAGAGGGAAAGAGGAAACGGTATCACCAGAGGCCTGATCCTTTTCACAATACTGGGAATCAGTCACCAGTAGAAACAAACGGCAGAGCACGACCATTTCCTTGGAAAGTCCTGGCCCAGAGTTTCAAGTAATGCATTTTGTGAAACTGCACTGAAAACCTGGAGTGGAACTTGAATCTCCCTTGTAAATTCACACCGTGGCAGGAAACATTTGCAATATTACTGGGGTAAAATACTGAGACTTTAGAGGAAGATTTCTTTTCTGAACATTCATTTTTACTGAATTAGGACGGGAACCAGAAGCGGAGACAAGAAGTGTGGCACAAGAACGTGTGTCCAAGGTAACTCCAGCTGGAAAGTGAATTCCCTTCACTTCTGACCTCCCATAAAAACTATAGAATCAACTCTCAGATCAGTCTGTCTTAAAAATCTATCAAATAAGTCAGACAGGAGTTGTTCTACAAAACAGCAACCATGACAACACCAGTGCAAGGGTGACGAACCAATCACTAAAAAGACAAGAAATAGAAGGACTAAATAGAAAAATGCAGAAAGTTTTCACGTGTTGACCTTAGGCCCTTCCTAAGGAAACTCAAGAAAAAGACAGACCCACTGACTGCAAAGCTCAGCTCTGGTTTATTTAATTTAAATTTAAATACTCGTTGCTCAAGTATGTCCAAGTGTTTAACTGGGCAATAATCACAGAGTGCATCTGAACTTTTCAGCTCAAAACTTTATATTTAAGAGTAATACAAACCTTTTGGGTTTTACTTGTATTTCTTGTCCATCTAGGGAGAGAATCTGGCTGAAAACTTGCTGATATCTTTAGATTTCAATAAGGAACTACTACTGGATGAAGCAAAATTTCAATTTTGTTTAAAATATCAATGAAAACTTAATAGTGCTTTGAACAGAACACTGACTCATCTGCATGAAGTTACAAATGGGTCCTTGATACGAAGTGCAGAGCATAAACTACAAAATTGTATCTACTATAAACTATTTGCTAAGATGAGCTCATGCTGTTTCCTCCTACAAATTTCTACCCAATACTTTAGCAGCACTTACTAAAACTCCAACCCTCTTATTTACAGGCAGGAATTTCCAGATAATAATTCTGAAATGCTTCACAGCAATCTTATTAAACCACATTTTGACAGAGTTTCAAAATGACAGGTTCGCTGAGAGCAGTATTTTGGTCCTTTAGAAGCCAGTGCCTGATGAACCATTTCACTCAGAATCAGTTCAGCCACACTTAACTTGGCATTTTAGGAGAAATTCCCATTATGCGTCTACTTCCTTCATCCAGAGGTTGGGAGATTGCAAATCTGCAATTTATGTTCAGATACAAGTAATTTTTTAACACTGACACGACCTTGGTTACAAGCTTAAGAACTGGATATTGCAGAAATGAACTCTGAAACTGGTTCCAGTCCTGAGCCTTTCCAGGACAGAAGCAATACTGGAAAACTGGGGAGATGATGTTATTTGGCAAATGCCTTGTCCAATTTCTTTTGTCATGGAAGACATCGATATCAAAAAATATTTCAACATTTTCCAGCTTTTTTTCAGCATTTCCCTCAATTCCACTTTTCAAACATTTTCTTTAATAAACAGTAAAGAATCAGCTTTAAAATGGATGCATGTTAAGAGCATTCCATAATTAAATTTTAATGAAAGGCTTTCCCTCTGGCTCCCACATTTGGAAAAAAAGCTTTTGACAGCATGTTTGAGTTTCCCAAACCCTTTTCTTCTCCCAGAGAGTAGATTTTATGGAGGGAGAATACTTATTCAATCTGCAATGAGCTGTCATTCCAAACCTGATTAGGGACTGGCCCAGGAAATTCCTAAATTCACAAGATGTATTTATGTGGATAAGGCATTCACTCTTCCCAAAGACAGCAATCAGCAAGTCAGTTATATCAAAATACTTATTTGTTTTGAGTAAAAGAGCTATTAATGGCTCATTAAAGCACCCCATCTCTAATGATTGATATGGTTTTGATAGAAACACACAATCCACTGAAGAGAATTTGAGTTCCATTTACCCACTGGAATTCTTTGGACTTGACAAACGGAAAAGAGAAACGTGTTTTAGCAAACAGGATACTTAGGTATTTCCCATCCTTCTGTCAGCTGTGGATTCTCATTTAAAATAGGCTGTCCCAGTTTATCGAGACAAAAATTGGTAAAATACAGAACACTTCCTACAACCTGTAGAAAAAAAGTCAGAGAATTGTCAGAAATGTGTCAGTATTTAGGTGAGATTGGTAGCATTTCTATAAATTTACACTGCTTGAAATACTTCCAGGTTTTTTTCCCCATTCTGTAAGAATTTACAATTAATACAAGCCCACACCTGTAGACCTAAGATTTTTTTCGCACTGATGCAGCCCAAACATGCTGAATTTAAATTTCATTTATCAGAGTAACAGCAGTTAACAGATCTTATTTTAATGGCAGCGTACATTGAATGTGGAGAATGAAGAGTCAGACCTACCATGGAAGAGCACAGTCAAAAACTTACACTAAAAGCTTCTTTCATTTTTTTAGCAGAACTCGAGCTGGATCCTTTACAGTCCTCTTCCAAAACAACGCTGGAGGGCTGACAGGAAAAGCAAAAATAAAAATAATCAATTTGAATCAACAGAGCTCCTGAATCAGTGACGTAAAAGGCACAGAATGTGGGGTTCAGCTTCTGTCCTTCCACCAACAGGAGGATGGAGACGTCCACATTAGCCATGAAGCTCTCCAGTCCCAAAGGCTTCTTTGATGAGAAATACACTGCATAGCAACATTTTCATTCTCATCAAAAAAGCCAAGGGAAAGATGGAGAGCATCGTGCCACTCCACCCTTTTACTCAAAGTGAACGCTGAGTAGGAATCAAAATTCTAAGCTAGGAGGAGAAAGTGCAAATTTTCAGCTTCTGTTGTTCATCTGTTTTCCTATATATACTCAGAGTTGGGCCAAATCCTATCAGAAGAGGATACATTAAGTTCTCTTCTTAATTATTTAAACCAACTTATTAATTTTCTTTCACTGAAATTTCACTAGGGACAATTTTTGAGAAGCATTTTCATGGGCAGAAAGGATCTTTCCTCTGTCCTGGGCTCTGTTTTTTGGAACAGATGGTTATACAACATTTGTTTGACAACTGCTTGATTTTTGTTACTATTTAACAGTGCAGTATTTCAATATTCCCAGGACAAAGATGGAGGAGAAGAAGCATCTTGTAACAATTCAAGTTTTAAAGTACCTGTGGCTTAGCATTCAAGTGTGATTTTTCTTGTTCGCTTTTCTTCTGCTCTTCGTATTTTTGAACCAAACTATAAATAAAATCTTCAATTTCTTGATGATACCGCCTGGGATGGAGTGAAGTATAGAGAGGTAAAGACATGAGCAAGGCTGAAACAAAGGACAGATGTCTCTTTTCTTAAGCATTTATCATTCACTAAATAACTTAGAAAAGGGGAAAATCCAATTCGTTTTTGTCCCCTTCCCTACCCCCACCAACACAAATGCAATCTGATATGAGAGAGTACCCGAATGAGGCAAAAAATGAACTCAGAGGCAGGGAAAATTTAATTTCTTATAGTAACCCACAACATTCCTGAAATTCAAACTTCAGACTCACTCCAAGTTCCTGGAAGTCACTCTTCATTTCATGATAAAACCAGATATTGCTAAAGAAAGCAGCAGAATTTCTGTCACACTGCCCATTATCCTTTCTCCCCTCCAAGCTTCAGCAGTTTATGTTATTGAATAAAATCTACATCCACTCTTTGGGCACAACACTTATACCCAAACAAACAAAAAAAGCCCCCATTTCCTGTCAGGATTGGTTTTTCTTGAAAATACTTACTTAGTAATGACATTGTTCATAAATAAAATCTGCAGCAGAGGTCCATCAACTTTGGGGTTTTCCACTGAGATCCCACTAGAACAGCACAGAACACAGACAATGGGTACAGTAAATACTCCCCAGCAATTTTATCACAGCTGAGTCTGGACCCCACAGGAAGAGGAAGGTTTGGTCAATACAAATTGCCCATTTTTAAGTAGTTCCTATCCACTTAAACAGAAATTTTCCTCTTGAGCAAAGCAGGTTGGTTGGTGTGAGGTGGAAGGAGAACAAAACACTCCCACAGTACAGAAATCTTTAATTCTGTATGAACAGAATTCTCTTCCTGCTATTCTAAACTCAATAAACTTATACAATCTTCTAACTAAGATTTATTCAAGCATTTGAATGTAATTTTTTTTCACTGCTGAACTCTACATTAAAACTGTTTCCCTGAAGATGAAGTGAGTTTCTTAAAACAGATACACACAAATAAAGAGAGTTACAGCAATACCAACTGAGTTCCTGCTATTTAAAAGACTTTTCAGGAACTGGAATGGCATTTTAGAAACCCAACACCTCAGCAGGGACTGGGACAGGGAAACAAGAGGTGGCAGATTGTTACCTCGGGCAGCTTTTATCTTAGATAAACTCTATTTATATATACACCTATAAATAAATATATTCTCTCTATGTAAACCATAGAGTGTTTCAAGTCAGCATTAACATACCTAGGGCGAGTCAGAATTCTCAGCTTCCTTTTAAGTTCCTGATGTTAACTTTTTGTTAAGGAATATGATTTTCTTTGGAAGACACAAACCCACACCCAAAGCAAAACAGAAAAAACCGAGCAAGAATTTCACATAGCAGCAAACAGGGTTTCAGTCCCTCCCTTTCACTGCACAGGGGATTATTTACAAATCCACCTGTTGCTGAAGAAACATAATATATGAAAAAAAGAAAAACCACTAAAAAAGAGGACTAGCTGTGACAATCCAAATGGTTCCAATTATTACGTGCAATGATTGTATTAACAGACTTATGATGTTTCACTTTAAAAATAGCTGTGATAATCATCAAAAGAAAGGTAACAGTAGTACACACGTACTTGTAAATGGGAAATAAACTACAAAACATTTTAGATTCCACTCTGCTGCAGCGGCAAACCCAAAAACCCTTCAAGGAATCAGTCACAATTCAACAATTTGAAATTATTTGTAGCTACGCTAAAATGGATTGCCAAAGAGAACACACAGGAGTTTGTTTTCCCTGGAAAGGCAGAGGGCAGGAACGCAGTGACAGCCGCTTCCGCAGCCATCCCCGCATCCCAGGGCGGAGGCGCCTCCTGAGCTGGGGCTGGCGCGGGCCGCGCCGCTCTGGGGAGAAAAGTTTCTATGGAAAACGTTCTCTGAGGGAGCCCAGGAGCGCCAGACTCGGCTCCCCCTCCCAGCTCAATCCTCTCCCCCTTCGGAAAGCGCCCGGGCTCCGGCGGAGACCGAGGGTTCCTTCCCGCCGATGGCCGGGGAGAAGCCGGAGCTCTCCCTGAGCGCCGGGACCGGCTGGCCCGGAAGGGAACCTGCGGCAGCGGCGCGCCCGCCTTCCCCCGCCCGGCGCGGGCCCTGCCTCTCCCGCCAGGATATTCTCCGCCCGCAGCCGCTGCACCGTCTCGTCGCGGTCGCGCAGCCGCTCGTAGAGCTCCAGCAGCGGGTCCGGCTCGTCCAGGGCGGGCGGCGAGGGCGGCGCGGGCTCGCCCTCCAGCTGCCCGAAGAGCTCACGGTCCCCGAAGTCCACCTCCGCCGCCATCTTGGCCGCCGCAGGAAGGGCGGGGCGGGGGGCAAAGGGCGGCGGGAAGCGCGGGGCGGGCGGGACGACGCGCGCCGCGAACTACAACTCCCAGCATACATCGCGCCGCCGAGCCACAGACGCGGACGGCGCAGGGGCGCGGTGCACGCTGGAAGGTGTAGGCGGCGCGGAGCCGAACCAGCGCCGCAGCGCTTGTCGTACTCACAATGGAGGACGCGCTCCTGCCTCCAGAACCGGCACCGCTCCCGGTTCCGGGGTTTTTCTTCCTCTTCTGAGAAGAGGTCAGAGGTGCAGAGGGATGGGGCGCAGCAGCGTGCAGGCCAAGAGTATTTGAAGTAGGGTGTCTGCAGTAAGGCCCCTCACTGCAATATTTTAGGCAAATCCTACTTCAAAAGTACCAAAGCAAAAACCTCCTTAAGTTTTCCCTTCTCTTAACTGGCTTATGGGAGTTTGGCCCAGAAGACAAATTACTATATGACCTTAGAGAAAAAAAATGTCTTTATTATTAACCAGTTTTTTTTGCACTGGATTATGTGCCTATTGGCCCAGACCGCTAAATAACATCTACACAATGTTTCTTTCATGTTTCAAGAATTGAAAATAACTGTACAAGGTTAAAGTACAAAAGTACACAAGACAGTGGACACGAAATATCCATGTATGAGTTCATCCCATCTGCTGCTTGGTTTGAAAAGTAGAACTTTAACTAAAAAATACTGTCCTCCTCTAGTTCTGTCAAGTTTAATGGAAGTGGGTATAACCTGATTACAACACTAACACCAGTATCACTAATCTGATATTTACAAAAAAAATTGTATTTTTCAATAAATTAAAGTCAATGCAACACCCATGCAAGCTAGAATGCTAGCTTTTTGGTGAACAAGGACCCAACATGTGAACAAGAACCTTCCACAGTCCCAAACTTCAAAACAGCTTTTTTTTTTTTTTTTGCCTTTTTCAAACTGCATCCATTCCTCGCATGGAAGATGTGAACCCCAATCCCATTCCTCTTTGCGTGTGAGTCTGTGATCTTGCCATTTCGTACTGTGCATCCAGATTTCTGAACACCTCCTCCTGCTGCTTCAGCGTTTTGTAACTCTCCTCATCCACGGAGCTGCAGCCAGCTTCGTCCTCGCTCTGGAAACAGAACACAAACATCAGCTCTGGGCAGGTGGGGTTCACAAATTCTTACGAGAGTAAGAATTCAAGCATTTGGGTTTATTGCTGCAACATTCCAGTGCAGATTTTCTCTGTCAAGAAACACACAGGCCTTCACCCAGTTGGCTTTTTGAATTAAATTCAAATTTAGATGCTGCTTCTGAACTTAATAAATACTTAAGAGCTCTTAACTACATCAGGTTAACTTAAAATCTTTACTGGCTAAGGTACACTAAAGTAAAAAGAGAAATCACTAGCTTGCAATTAATAAAGTTCATTACATATTTAGAATTCTTTACCTTAATGCCCATCAGTTTTCTGAATTTGACATTTTGGTCCTTGTTTCCAAAATTTAGTTTTTCCCATATTTCTGCAGACTGTGATTTATCCTGTTCAGGTTAAAAAATAAAAAAGATGTGTCACCTTTTTACATAAGACTCCATTAATAGCACAATAGAGCAGCAAGCAAAGGAACAGCGCTGAAGATGAGCCCGTTCTGCACCAGAGCTGTGAGTAAAAGGTTTCCAAGTCTGACATTCCTCCTGCAGCACCCTCACAGGAGCTCTTTGGGAGGGAAGCCTACCCAACCACGGTGCTCAAAACAGAGGAATGTTCCTTCCTCAGGCATTTCCAAAGGCCTGGAAGCCTGGCTGGAATGCAGGCTTAAGGTGAATTATGGAAAAAGGAATTTGTTTATCGCAATTAATCAATACACAGCACGATTCAGGAAGAACTGCCCAGAGAGCACTCAGGGCTCTCCTGCCCTCCCTTCTGTCACCCGCCATTGCCATGGGAACTGCTTTGTTTTACACATCTCATGGAACAGCCTGTGCAAAGGTAAGGGAGCTTGTTATGGAACTGCTGCATGATTGTCCAAGGCAAGCCAGCCTAATGAACACTTCTAATACCAGAGTAACAAGAGACAAAAATACAAATATTAAAGTGGCCATTTCTCCACAGTATCACCAGGCAAAAGCTCTACTGAAATCCAGCAACTTTCTGAAGAAGTAACTGCCACAGGCACCTTTCTTATTTCACTAATTGCAAAGGCATTTGAGACAGCTCAAAAGCCTGAAGGCTTATTTGTATTGATGACTTTTGTTAGGGTTAATATCGCATTACTCTGCTCCTGGAAAGTTACCAGCAAGGTCGACAGACTTGTCTTTGAAATCTGGAACTGGAGAGGACACAACCACCACACCAGAAATCTCCAGAGTGCCACGAGGGAGAGGTCAGTTACAGATTCCATACCTTAGCCATCCCTTCCCAGCACAGGGAGACCATCTGGATTTGATGTTTAGTTGCAAGTTGTAGGTAAACTGACAGAAGTAACACTAGGATCTAACTATACTCCTGAAGTTTTACGACATTTGGGGTTTCCTTGAGTCTTTTGTTACAACTATTTATCAGTGAAGGACTAATTATCTTAGTCCTTTCACTCCTAAATCACAGAATATTCTGAGTCAGAAGGAACCCACAAGGATCAAAGTCCAGCTCCTGGTTTTACTGAAGTTTTGATGCAAGCTGATATTAAAGCTTGCTAACAGGTATGAAAGCAATTGTGCTGGAAATAACATTAATCAGCATCCTTAAACTGAGTGCAAAATATTCCCAAACAAGTTTATGAAGGTAAGAAAAGCCAACATTACCCCCTCCTTTTTGCCTTGCCAAAGCATCTTCCGCTTCTTCTCTTGCTCAGCAAATTTCATGGGGTTCACAGCTGCTGGGTTGTAGTAGCTGGGCACAGCTATGCCAGTCTCTGCCAGTGCCTTGGCCTGCAGCGCTGCCATCTGAGCAGCCATGGCGATCTGAGGGGTCACTTGTGTCCCCGACGCCAGCAGAGCAGCGACGTTGATGACGGAGCCTCCCGTGGCTGCAGCCGCTGAGGAACAAAGGGAACGCGCTAGAAATCACTTCAGACTTTGGGGAAAAAACCCCAACACACACACAAAAAACCCCAGAACCAAACAAAAAAGCCAAAGCCCTCAAACACTTCCCTTCAACAGAAGTTAGAAATGCACAAATAACAAATGCATGGTACCAGACATGTGATGTGTCAGTTAAGGAACATGTCTACAGTAGTTTTAGTAAACCAGAAACCAGAAGTGAAACTAATGCACCTTGAGGTTCTAAAATACCCTGAGCATGCAGCAGCCCAATGGCCATCATGAAATCATTTAACAGCCCAACATACAACATTTTTCTTGTACACTCAGCAAGTAATAAGAAATCCCAATCATTTTTGTTGGAGTTTATGTTTCTTAAGTTTTTTTTTTTTAACATTTCCTAGTTCTTGTTGTTGTTCTTATTAACAATTACATAAAGACAACCTGCCCATGCGTTGGATGAGGCTGCAACACTGCTGTAACATAAGGCTACTCTATCTTCCACTCCCACTATAGCTCAGGAATTAATCTAATCCACATGCACTACCTGCAGCCATTTCCTGTTGCTTCTGTTTTTCAACCATTTCCTTCTCTCTCTGTTCTTGCAGTTTCTTTGCTCTTTCCAGCCTAGAGGTACATGAAAATAAAAATATTTAGACATGAAAAATCAACATCAGGAGATTAATCATGTCACATATCATTAAAATCACCACAATTTCTGACCTTCTGGCTAAGGCTTCCTGTGCATCCATAGCTGTGTTTCGTCCCCGGAAAGGCGGCGGGCTCGGACTCCGGCTGTGGCTCCTGCTGAACCTTCGGGGCTTTTCAATTCTTTTCTTTCGCTCTCTGTAACCAAATTTAACAGTTGCTAAAACAGGGAAGGTACACATGGAGCTTAACATTTCATAAAGTATTTGCTCACAGCATTGAAAATTTGCTTTGTGATTAATTTGGAGCTCTCAAGGAAAGCTTTCAGAGAGTTTACGCTGCAACAGTCGCCTTGTAACAACACAGAGCTAAAACTGAAGATTTCCAGCTGCAGCAGAATGTGCAATTCTGGGTATTCATTCACCCTCTCATACTTAAGTGCTCAGAACAAACAGATCTGCTCTAGGGATTCTAAACCCTAAGAAAAAATCATCTAATTTCTGGTAAAAATTGCAAGAGAACTTGAATGAATCAAGCTAGAAGAATGCTTTAAAACCATAAGGGACCTCGAAGCACTGTAATTATGTTAATAAGGAGCATTTTGAAGAGGCCCAATTTAAGAAGTGGAGTAGTACTTCAGGAAATTACTATTACTCTCCCCTCTGTATACTCTTCCCTAAATGTGCTTTGAGGGAGTCTACTAAGCTGAACTTGTGATTTGTCTCGGGTTTCTCCTGGGAAGAGAACTCTGAAGCATGAGTTACTTGGAGCCTGACCATCTGAAAAGAACCCAGTTAAAATGTATTTTTAAGCAAAATACCAAAAGATTCAGTTCAACTCTTCTTCACTAACCTTCTCCCCACCTCCTTCCAAGCAGGAGTCATTCTTAGGACATCTGTATCTAATCCCATCTAAACAGTAGCTACTCAAAATACACATAAAAATACTATTAGCAGCAGTTCTCTGTGCCAGGATCAACATCTACAGTACAAGAGATAAGGGTTTATCCCAGTTTAAACCTCTGACACCGTTTCAAACAAAAGTCACAGACACTAGAAGTGTTCAACAAAGCTTCATTTACAGGAGATCTCACTCACACTTTTCCCAGATTTGCCATAACCAGTAAGTCGAGATAGACAAAGCTGTTTCTGCAATTTTTTAACTTAAATGTTATTATGGTGCATTTGGGGTAACAGCTAACTGGGGATAATGGCTAACTTGACTACAGCCACTACTCAGGTATTCTCCTTCTTCTGTTTGCAACCTGAGCAGCACCTACAAACATCACGAAATGCAGACTGAAGTTACAAAAAGATCCTTGTTTACATGACAAATCTGGTAGAATACAAAGGAGGCAAGACTTATCTTTTGAGAGAAGATGACAAGATGCAGATTCAGGCACTGGGAAGTGACAGATCTGCATTCCTGAGATAAGATGTAATGCATGTTTCAAAGATACCTTCATTTTTCCCGTGCTGACTACTGTTGTTTGGTCTTGTCTTTGGTCTGATGCTTTATTGCACTGGTAAACATCAAGGAAATAAATATTTGAGCTTTTGTATTGAAGTATTTCCATCTGAAACAAGCAGCTGGTGTCACGTTTTCCACCTAGCATTTAATCTGAGCCACACCACTGAAGAACTGCCAGGAGGTTCCATGCACTCACCAACCAAAAAGATTGGTTTAAATGCCCCTGAGGACACATCACTTGAAAATCTGAGCTTGAGATTATGCAAAGAACCATCACGAGAAGGACAAGCTCTGCTATTTAGAAATGCTTCTGTCACAGCCTGCTCAGTGCAACACAACAAACACTACACGTCAGGAATGAGGGAATTCCTTCCACAGGGCAGGTTTCTACATCATGTTTATCTGGCTTGTGCAGAGTTTACCTTGAGGATTGCCCCAGAAGTCACCTTCTTTTCCAGGCTTTGTCTGAGCCCTGAACTTGATGAAGTGTTCTAGCTCCAGATAAAAAAGACTTATGCCTCATTTACTTCCATTCCCTAGGACTTGTGAGACACAAACACTACTTAAAAGGATTCTTGCAGTATGTCCACCAGTATCCCACAAGGCCTGTTTCCAGCTGGAGAAATTCCTAAGCTATGACTATCCTTTACTTTTTCTTCCCACATTTGACATTGTTTCAGGTAATTTGAATTCCACTGCAGAAGCCAAGATCTATTCTTGGACATGAAGTTTTCATGGAGCCATTAAACACAATGCTCAAAGTGACTTTTAAAAAGAGTAAGCGGACATTATCTACAGTAACTGGAAAAAATGGGGAGCTGAAGCCTTGCACAACATGTTCAATGTGGCTTAAATACCATTAAATGCAAGTAAAGTGTACCAACTGCAGACCCAGCTCTACTCACCCCAGCTCACTGTTTGGTAGAAAGTGCCATGTCAAAAATATGACAAAAACCATGTAATTCAACTACTTCTTCAGAAAGGTAAGTCTTCTGAACAGTTTCACAAGGGATGTTGCAGCACTACACGAGTGTGATTGTTAAGACTCCAATGTTCCACTGTAATGCTGAGCAGTCATAACCAGTCATAGAACAATTTAAAATATTCTGGTGAAAACACTATCAAGAGAACTGAAATACTGTGAACACTTTCTTGCAGCTCTGCAGGGACACTGATTTTCATTCAAACTACTTTCAACAAAACATCTGTAGCAGTCATTAAATCATATTTCAGCTGCACCCTTGAGAAAATCCTACAGGGCATTAAGAATGCAAAGGTGATACAGAGACTCAAAACTCTACACCAAAATACTGAATGCATTATCAGTATTGAGAAACATTAACTTCTATACAGTGATGAAAATGTCAACTCCAGCATATCCCGGGTGAGGTATGGAATCTCAGCTCTCTCAGGTAGACCCAGACCAAGCCAGTATGTGTCTAGATCAAGTGCTTCTAGAACTTACGGAAGAAATCAAAGCACCCAGGGACAAAAATTAATGTGGTAAATATTCTCAAGCTGAACTTGACAAAGAGGAGCTGGTTATCACTAACACTCAAGAGTACATTCATATCAGAAATAATCCATCTGAACCAAAATTTACCTTAACACCACACCAACTGCCACTTCACAGAAAAGTTAAATTAACTTTGTGGAGCTGATCAGAATTATCTTCTGATCTGTGTTATCTGCTCTGACAGCCAGAGATTCCCAGTTAAACTCTCCTTTTCTGATATGTACAAAAACTGAAGGGATAAATACAGCAGTATGCCAACCACACCACTGTTGTATCAAACCCAGGGAAGGGCCATCTGTATCTTATTCTCCAGTTATTCTCACTTAAATAATATTGCTAACAAGAAGTCACACTATGAAAAGTCAGGAGTTTGAGACACTTCAGCTGTTTAGGACAAATGTTTCTGTAAGACTAAGCAAACCACCCAGTCCTGAACCCACTCTGAGTACAGCTGTGAAAAAGCCAAACACATCTAACTGCACTGAACACACATGAACTGGCAAACCCATCACATCAGCCCAGCACAGAACGTCCGACCAAACACCACCAAGGATAAGGAGGGTAACACTTACCTGCTTCTGCTCCTAGTTCTGCTTTTACTTCTACTTCTATGTCTGTGTCTAGATCTTGATCTAGAGCGAGATCTGATCCGTCGCTTTCTCTCTCTGCTGCGGGACCGGGATTTTTTCCTATCACGACTTCTACTACGATGACGTCTGAAACACACGCCCCGAACTCTTATATCCATTCTTGTGCTCAAATGCAGTTTGTACTTAAGGACTTACACACGGGTTTGTCACCACAGGGCAAAACGCATCAGGCAGGGTGGGGAGACTGCAATCTACACATGGAAATGCTCATGCCTAGAACAAGTTATGCTGTAGGTCTAAGGGATGAAATGGGAAAGGAACCAAACCCCACCACCAGCCACAACTGAGCTGCACAGGTTCTGTAAATAACCATACTCAGCAACACTGCTGTTTTTAGTTGTTTGCTGAAGCGTACATCTCAAAACAAATACAAAGCCAAACTAATCTGATGCAGGAGACTTAAATCCAAGGCAGCACAACCCTGCTCCTCTCCGTGGTATTCCGAGACCTTTGGGAAGAGATGCCCAAGTTCCAGCTTGTCACATCCAGTCCCTCAGCCTGTCCTAAGCTGAAGCTTGTTCCCTGCTACCCTTTTTGTTGCAGATCCCTTGGGTACAAGGGCAGAAGTTCTGCTGGCAGCAGCCTGTTTGCCCCAGGCAATTTTCCTACCCTCAGAACATGCTGGCTGGGCTACCAGGCAAGGAGAATTGGCCAGCACTCCCTCTGAAGAAGCTCATGATTTAGGAGGTAAAGAGCCATGTCACTGCTAAGGTGTATTTGCTTTCCTGTCACCTACAACAGGATACATGACCCTTTTTTTAATGTTTTCTATACCAATTATAAACGTGACACACATTCCTATATAAAGTCTTGGTGCTATTTTGTACTTTTATTTCAAACCAATTTGCAAATAAACTATCTACAAAAGCAGTACCCAGTGAAAACTGAAACATGCAATATAAACTGATGCTTTACACTAGGTCAGGAATGGATCTCAGCTGTACTTCAGAAGTCTACAAGAATTCCAAACACGGCTTTTGGAAATACACAATAATCAGATGTAACAACTTACCTTTCCCGAGACCTGGATCTGGAATGACTCCTCCCTCTGGATGACTTTCTGTCTTTGCGTTTATGCCTCTCCTCACCATTTTCAGATGAATTTAGGCTATCTCTTCCCTTGTCAGAAGAATGCTCTTTGTCATTGTGGTCTTCAGATTTGTGCTTCTTGGAGGACTTCTCTTTGGATTCATGTCTTCTTGCCTGTTTTAAGAAGAAGTTGGTTCTTTCAGGAAAATAGTGCAACAAAGAGAGTTAGTATGGGTATCAGAAGATAAAAATGCTAAGTTGTGATGCAACATTAGTAACCTTAGGAGTGTGACTCAATCATGAGCCACGGCTGCTTTACCTAATGCCACCAACTACCCAAAGTTGCAAACGCACACTATCATTTTTCCCCCTTTTCCCTCCTCCCACTGTCTAGAAAGGATTTTTAAGGCATCCATCAAGGTATCTTTATAGTGCTTCCATATAAGACTCACAGCATTGTAACAAAGAAACCTGTCACTTTCAGTTACTGTCTCCATTCCAAGCACTTAAGTACCTATCTTAAAGAACCTGACAATTTATGAATATGCATATATATAAACACAGTTGCAGTGATTATTTAATAGTTGCCTGAGCCTTCCATGTAGAAAGTTACTAAAACCCACACGTAGTTCCAGAAATACTACTTTGCTACCAGAACTACAAAAATTTTCTAGCCATCATAAGGTAATTAATTTTTAGCACAAAACTCTCTTCAGTCAGTAACTTCCAACAGTTTTTAAAAGCAAAGTGATAATTTACATGGCTGGCACCCCATTTTTAGTATTTCAAACTAACATGCATCACTCAGACTTCCCACAGTAGTTTTAAATTACAGATATGCTGCTCCGCTATACCGCAATTCCTTCCTGCAGTGCCTCTAACAAAAAAAAAAAAGATTCCTTTTTATAGCTGCAATGCCAAAAATATTTAGCAAGGTCAGGCCTGATTTTTGCCAGTGCTTTCCTCAGAGACTAAGTCATGACATCAACACCCCTTCTTAATATATCCAGTGTGTTTTGAAACCTTTCTAGCACAAAAGTGTAGCCCACTTAAGCCTTACGTATAAATAATGTTCTGCTCAAGTCACAAATAAAGCATGATACATTTGTTTTAGATAAACCCCAGTTATTCAAAAGTTGTCTGCTGGGTTTTCTTGCTTATCTAAATCTGTTAACTACTCATAAAACCTTTTCTTGCATCAGAACTCTCTCTCAAGTAAGTCTGGAGAAGATGCTATAATTAGTTTATACCCACTTGTCCAAGTCTAACTCTTTATTAATATGTATCCATTTCTAAATATATTTGATTACTGTTCTCCAAATAAACAAGAATATTAAATAATTCTCCTGCTTTTACAGTAATTTATTCTTAACTCCTATAATAATCAGCTGTTACATCTGAGGTTACCTGTACACTAATTTTAAGTACGTGTTTATATAAGCAGTTGTTCTCATATACATACTAAGAAGAATTACTGATATTCAGCATTCAGTCTACAGAGCTTAATCTTGCAAACGAATGACAACAGTACATCTACTGTGGGAGATCATTTCTCACCTGTTCACTCTGTGGAACTTAAAAGCTGCTAAATGAACTGTGTAAGATTAGATCCAACAGCCTGGCAAAGCACTGGACAGGATTTTAAACATCTTTTTTTTAAACGGCTAAAGAGATTCTTAGAATTTTTTTTTTAATCACATCTTTCAGACACACACTTAGTAATAAAACCACCATTATATCCCATAACGGATTTAAGATATTTTTAAGGGAAATATGAGTTTGAATGACTAATAGTTACCTTATCATGAAGTAGGCTTATAATTTTGCTATCTGAGTCTGCAGCGTCTTCAGTTCAGTCTCTTCGCGCATTAGCACGCTGAGTATGATTTATTATAGAAATGTTATCATGTGAGCTAAACAATATATTATTCAATTTCACAAAAACTCGCCTAGATTTTTCTTTCCTTCTTTCCTCCTTTTTTTTTTTTTTTAACAGAGCTTCCATTGGAATGGGGGAAGGAGAAGTTCCTGACCCGGGTTTGAGGTGATAAAGTCCCTTATCTGTCTCAGCCTATTGCCCCACACGGCTTAAGCTTCTTTATGACTATTTCGATGCTCCTGGTTTGCTTGTTTCAGCTCTTCTCTGGTGTGTGAGCCAGTCATTTTGAAGGCATTATTGATGCTGTCTCTTCTCACTCCCCTATATATACACACACACATTTATTTATTGAAAGAGACAGCCCTCTGAAATTTTTGCTGCTACTGTCGCATTTCCAGCTGACTCAGCTTGTTTGTCAAGCTATGACAGCCTTTACGATTAAAGGATGCAATGAACAGAGCTCAGTCCAGTGGGCAATTATTTTTAATACACCTAAGTAGACAGGTATGTATTATTCAAAGTCCTGAACACTGGCCAGGAACAAAGCCACCCAAGGCTTTTGGATAATGGAAGCTCTGTAAAAGTGATCAAGAACACCATTCTACTTCTCCACATGAACTCTCTCTTTTGGCTGTTTCCACAAAAATTAAAAAAAAAAAAGAGAAAAAAAAAGAAAAGAAAAAAAAGCAATTAAGTCACTAGTTTCTGAAAGCATTTTCTATAAAACTATTACCTTGTCAACATGATGGCTGCAATCATGCTTCACTATGAAAGGCTCTCCATATCCATTTTTAAGCTTTAAGTTTTCAATTTCTTGTACTTACCATAAAGTCATTTATACAGGTTTACACATATGTGCATTACTACAAGATACTTTTTAAGATGTACAATTACCTAAACGCTACAAAGTGTTAATTACCTCTTTGCTTCTGCTCCGGCTTCTGTGTTTTCTTCCTTCAGTATCTGGAGAAGAAAACATTTACTGTCATTTACCAAGATAAAGAGGAGATCACCTGGCTATAATCTATCTAGCTCCTTTCAATTATTCCACCCCTGAAGTCAAAATTTAAGAAACAAACAGCACTATTTGAGTATCTACTGCAGAAAGCAAACTCTGGCTGTTAGTCCCAGTGCTTTCCATTTATTTCAGCTCTGACAGTGAAAAACTAACCCACATCGTACTCCAATCGTGTTCTCCTGCCAGCTAACCTTATTCTTGTTACAACTGTGCAAAACTATCCCAGCCTACGCTTATCTAATCAAAATGAAACAAAACAGGACAGTTTCCTGTTTGCTGTGGTCTGACTGTGCCCCCCTCCCCCATCTCCTCCACACTGATAAGACCTTTTCCCTCAGCAGTTTCAATATTTAGGATAAACCCTTAAAGTCAGTAGATCCACTTTTTCCCAACTCTAACAAGTTACTAGAGCTAAGCCTGCCTGTTTTTCCCAAAATTGCTTCTAAGAGAATTCAGCTCCACCAGCAATTTGCTTCCACCGAGGCCATACCTGACTTCCGTCTTCTTTCCCTGGACCGCGAGCGTGATCTCGAATAATGATGCTTTGATGTTCTGGGGGAACTGGAGGCGTCTGATTGTTCCTTTTTCTTCTCTCTTTCTGGAGAGGATTTTTCTGGGACTACTCCATCTCGTTCTGTATCACTACCCTGCAGATGAGGACAGAATGTTTAAAAAGCAGAAGCTTAGGACTTAAAACCAAGAAAAAAACCAATTTACCTCACACTTCCTCTGAAGATACACCTAATTTATTTTCTGTAAAGACGATGCTGTGTTCATCCTATGCTTAGGCCATATAGACTTGCAGTGAACTGTGCAACTGCATGCAAATTGATTTTTCAAGATTTTAATAAAGAGAACTGATATAAAGTTAACATTTTGCTCTCACACTACATTAAATTTTACTTTTTCCATGTGCTTTTCACAGTAGCAGTAACACTAAACTCTGAGGCAGAGTTGTCTCTAAATGGTGTTTGTAGGTCAATCACTTTTTAGCAGTTCCATGACCAGGATTACTTAAGGTCAATGCTGTCCCAACAGAGCCCAGTGACCTCACAAATTTGGGCATTACTGAGGCACAGCACAAAATCTGCAGTGTTCTGAAGCATGGAATGAACTTTGAAGAGAAATGCAGTAAGGTGCATTGTATTAGTGTTGAGACAGCTCACTCTGGAATGAGGAAACATCTCAACAGTATCTGTACAAAAATATTACAGATTGTCATTAATATACCGTGTACTAACGGCAGACTTTCCTCATGACATGCCACAGGTAAATATGTGGATTTATATTTTGGCTACTGCTGTTTGCATTTGGAAGTTACTTGAGAAAAAGGAGAATACCAGCTGAGAGTGTAAATTAGCTGGGATTTCAAACACATTATCCAAGTGAACCTGAGCCCACTGCCACACTTTCCAAGGCTGCCAATCTCATTATTTACACAGCGCTGCTCATTAGTGCCCTTGTGCTCTGCACCTGAGGGAAATCTCTGTGCTATAAAAAAACCAGCAATAAAAGAGCTGACAGCACTCACTGAGATTTTTCTCAGTTCTTAGACCGGCCACAGGCTCAGTGTTGCCTTGAATAAGCCACTCACCCACACTTTAGAGGAACCTCTAAATATAGTAGCAGTACCTTTAATCTAAGTGCAAAACCACAAGCACATAATTAATGTCCTTTTATAGAAAAATGTATCTTATTCTTAACTTAAGGGTAAGTTATATAACAACAACAAAAAAAATTGTTTAAAAAATCATTAAAAAATAACTAATTTTCTCCAAAGGTTCACAGGTTTCTCCCCCTGTTCTGTTTCACCACTGGTCAAACTTTCAAGACAAGAACTTTAACTACCAGCTTAGACACCGCAAAATGCTTAAAGTCAACTTTGAAAAGTTTTTTATCACTTTCAAGCCCTGTTTGTTTGTTGGTTTTCTGTTTTTTTGGGATTTTTTTACACTCTAAACTATTTAAAAACTTTTGAAAAAATTAACCACATCAGGTTGACTCTCTGATAACTCCTACTGATTCTTCAAACCAATTAGGGGTGAAATACTTTTATACGTTACCAGATCACAGAATTTTTTCAGAGAAAATAAAGCTACACTTAGACCCTGCTTCTACATGAAGGACAGTGGTAACTACAGCAAAGGCGTCTCCCATCGATATTAACCATAAAGAGCAGGATGGGGAGAATTAACTGAATCTAAAAAGCCTGTGGCCAAACATAAAGAAAAAAAGGCGAAGAAAACTAGAGAAAGGAAAATTTAACGTGGCACAGACACCAGGTCGCTTCCTTCACAAGGAACCTTCGCCCCACAAGGCCCCACGAGAAACGCCCGGATCGCCACAGCGCTTCTCCCCCAAGCCATGGAACCACCAGGGCTCAGTCCCAGGGAGTCTTCGCCTCTCTCCAAGCCCCGAGGAACGAAACAGAAACTTCTGGAGACGCGGATTGAAGCTGTGGGCGCAGCGCGGCCGCCCCTCCCCGAGCCCATCATGGCGCCGCAGCCGAAGGCGCGGCGGGCGCCATTTTGTGTCTCCGCGCACACGGCTCCCGACCCGGCCCTCCCCGGCTCT